>WEIV01029086.1:7863-20457 GCA_013390005.1 Calyptomena viridis | reverse complement strand
CAACTCAAGGGCTGACCCCTTGTTGAACTCACCCGACCAACTTGTCAAAGAGGAAAGTCACAAAGAAAATGAGAAGGCGAAGGATTTCAAACTGGTTTGAAAAGCCATTCCTTTTTCAGGGAACAGATGCATTTAAGAAATTGCACTCAGATAAAGATCACTCCTACAGTTTATAAAAAACCTGAATTCCTGGGTTCCAAGGCAGGGCAGGAACAGACTAAAGTGAAATAATGAATGCAGATCTTTTGGCTGTACAGACTACCTATTGTTACTATACTGTGGTCCCATCATTAAACAATACTTTGATATACGTATCCAGTCAGCATTTTTGCCACCAACCATAAACCCCAAGGTCAGCTGTGGGAGTTTAAACTGATCCAGAGATCTGACATGCAAATTACTATAGGAATTACAAGTGGAATTGCATGGTCTATGAGGACCAGTGAGAGCCCAGAACTGATCTTAACTGAGGTATGATCAAAATCAGAAAAAATTAAGAACAGCCTTGTAGAGAGAAATGCAGTGCAGTAAATATTGTTTTAATAGTACATTTCTTCATGAAGGACCACCTTTAATAACACTACAGATCCTACTATTATATTAACCCTGCCTATTTAAGGCTAGTTTATTTATCGTATACAATTTAATCTATAAAAATATACAATTTNATGTATCACTCCAACAATGGTAGATAACAAAACAAGGGGTTAAGGAGTCCAATTTTATTTAGATTCTTCTAATACAATTTGTCTTGTTTTCTTGACAGGCAACTTCCAACAGAGGTAGTCAGGAACCTCAAAAATTTTGTAGTAAATTTCATGCTCACAGGCCTTCTGTGGTGGTTTCTAGGATTCTTTGGGGAAAAAAAGATAATGACAGTAAAAAGAAGGTATTGCTTTCAGCAATGTATTTGACCAAATCCACTATTGTCTATTGACCAGTAGCACTATTGTTCCTGTTGACCAATAAGAGATCCTACTCTCATCCCCTTTGGTGTCTCAATTTAGCAGCCATGTATTTTAGATTGGTTTTATATATATAACAGAAATTTGAAAGCCACCACTCTCTCCCTTGCAACAAATTTGTTTCCAGCTAAATCACTTACCTGTAATAAAAGGTCACACACATTTATGATGCCAGGAGAGAAGTGTCTAAACTGAACATTAGATACAACTGATTATCGTATCATGTAATAAGAAATACACAGGCTCCATTCTTGAAGAAATTGCCCTGCTGGATGACTGTGTTTTAGAGTATGTCTGGTAGCTAACATGCTGCACCAAGCCAGGGAAATGAGGCTGAAGCTAGAGAAATACCGTCCAAAGGCTTGGTGTTTAAAATGGATAGGCCAGACAGCTAAAAGACTCCTCATCTGACTACAGAAAAACAAGAACAGACTGTTAGAAATGCTTCTGTCTCTGCTCCTGTCCAAGGGGAATCTGGTTCCCAGAACTCTCTGTACCCAGCAGAGAATCTCAAAATCTCTTTTTCTGAGGAGAGTCTGGTTGAATGCCCATGAAAATCAGTGAAGATTTTGGCACTTACACTCTTATGCATGGCTTATGGGTTCATTTAGGGTCATCTAGGGTGCTTTTTTTATACCTCAATTGTTATAGTCATAAATATTTATACCCCTAAATATATTTGGAAACACAAGAGTGCTTATAATGGCTATATGGACATACCACATTAATAGGGAGCTCTGTGATATAGCTTATCCTTTGCATGCAAAGACTTGACCACTGAGCATTTGGTGGGGACAGGTCTCTGGAAATTGCATCTCCCTCCTGCAGGAGGCAAGACAGCACCACAAAGAATTGCCTGGTGAATGACTAATCCTCCTGGGTCTACAGGGCCTGTTTCACAGGAGTTAAAAACAGCTTTAAATGAGGAAGAAACCTCTTTCAGTTCTTTTTCAGTGACAGTTGGCCTAGTAGGAAAATTAGGCAACATCCTTAGAGAGCTATAAAAATCTCCTACAGAGAGGCAGATTTAACACGTGGAGGTTAGGCTGTAGTCTGTTCCAGTCCCATCATTATTTTTGTTTATCCAGTGAGAGTTTCATGTAAAAGGCAGCAGCAATCAAAAGACAAAAGACACACATCTCCCCCTTTCCCTCTTCTGAATTTCCCTCTTCCTGGGACAGGGCACAAAGTCCTGCCCTTGGCCTAGAGCTTGGGTCACCTCCTAGAAAGCCAAAGAAAGGAAATTCAATCCTTTGAGAGTCAATAGAGCACTGAACCTGTCTTCTACTATATAAAAGACAGATGACTGAAGCAGAATTTTTCTATGACTTTGTTTTGTGGAGAACTCAGTCATAGAGACATACATTTATTATGCTTTGAGCAGGTCTGTCAGATTGGTCCTGCTAACAGCCTTCAGCACCAATAAGTTTGCTTTCTGAATAATCCCCAATGCCCAGATCTCCTGCCTGCTCAGGCTGAGCAGGGCTGAGGTGAAGAAGGCTTGGTACTGAAGAAACTCCTCAGTGTTATTAACCAAGGAAGTGGAAAGTTTTGGTACAGGTTGGCAATAGCGCACACAAAGTCCCATTGCACTTTTGCCATTCATTGTAATAGCATATTGATTCAGTCTTGAGTTTAGAAATAAAAGAGTGACTCACTTTTAATTAATAGCAGTTCATTATAGTTGTTGACTCTTAGCATTATGTTGGTGGCTGTGCAGGTATTATAAAATAAACACTAAAATCTAGCCTTAAAACATTGTGTATTACTGAAATTTCACATAGAGCAGAAGAGATTAATGTATATTTCCAGAAAATTAAAAAAAATAAAATTGTTTAAGCCACAAATCAAATCTAATCCTTGGTAATGGACCTGTAGGATAAGTTTACAGTTCAAATTCTTGAAACTCAAAAAACTCATAAACTCTATTCTAAAAGTCGTATCAGTTATGAACTTCTTTGTAAATAAATCTCCAGTACCTGGATGGTATTTTTACTATCACTTGGGACTGAAGAAACTGAGGAAACAGCACAGAGCTGATGAAAACAGCCACACACCTGGGCAAGAGGGCCAAATTTCCAGCTCCTGCAACAGGCAGCGTTCAAGTACTGCAGTGCTGATGTACGTGTCCCTGACTCACCCCATTTAGAAACAATACCAAATGTTCTGACAGATCTTTTGTAGCAACTTAGAATGGTTATTACAATATAAAAAGTGAGCAACTGACTAAATACAGAAGCCAGTTGCTGACAGATGATAGGAATAATTTTTCAAGCAAATCTTTAAATAGTGAGTCTTGGAATATAAACTGTCGAGCCTGATTTCGTTGACTGACAGTTTTTAGTATTTCAGTAGGTAAAGAGCTGTGAAAATTCTTCACTTCATAAGCATTTTGAAAGTGGTTTCTGACATATAAACTTTTGGCAGCAATTTTCAAGGGGGTCATCTAAAATGACTGATATAGTAGTTAGTGTGATGCAAGCGTAGCACATTTAACAGTCACTGAGCTTCGAATATGACACAGTGTGATACTAATTGCAGCACTGCAAGCAAGGCATAAAGGAGTCGCTCAGAGTGCTTGACATATACTTTATGACTTTGATAAAAGAAAGAGGCTTCAACTGGTAAAATCAGGACATGGTACAATACCTCGACTTCATTTTACAGATGAGAAAATGCCATTTACTAGCATGACCAAGACCATTAAAAAAGAAAAATAAGATAAATCCCAACTTATTTTAGCTTTTTTTTAGATCCCACGTCACATTTATTCTATTCTCATATGTCACAAAATTGTTACAGCATATTGTAGTTTAGGTTTTCCTACACATTATGAAATATGGAAACTGAAGCAGTGAGATTTGGATTCTGGGACCAGGTCCCATGCCAAAAACTCAGTGGTGTGAAGAATTGCTTCTGTTGCATGTTGTTTTATTATAGCAATGTACATGATTTATGCTAGGAGAGACCTTGGCTCTATGGTTTTAATTCAGTTCCACTGACACATTTTCACTTGAACTGCTCAACAAACACGAACTTAGTGAGCTGGTTTTGTGAAGACTTTTGAAGCTACAAAAAGGCTAATTGGATTGAACCATGAAATTCTTCCTGGAAATATTCTTTCTGAAGGGAAACTGGTGAGGCTCCCTATGATGTTCTGTACAGATATGCAAAGTCTGGGAGTGAGAAAAACTACCTTAGGCTTTAAACCAATAGATAGAAAGTATTTCAAAACTGACTTTCTCTTCTTTGACAAAGGTATTGCCAACGAAGTTTCCACCGCAATTCTATAATTTTGAAAGCTTATAGTGCATTTTCTGAAAAATAATTTAAAAAAAGAAATCAAATACTTGACGAGAGCAGGTTTTCAGGTTTGTTTTTGTTTTCCTGTCTCCCTCTTAATGAATTCACCATTTAAGCCTCTGAGTTCTATTCTGAGTTTATATTTTCTTCAGCTTTTAGAGAAAGCAATAATTCAAATCCTAGATTCATGAATCTTTTTGAGGCCTGGCCTGATGTTGGTTTAGAGTCAGGCTGGCAGGCCTGGAGGACATCACAGTGGTAGACAAAGCACAAACTTTGTATCTTCCTGGGGGTTTTCTTATGTTTCATCTTAATTCTTCATGCTAAAGTTTACATTTAATTGTTTAAGGCTTAATAAAACTGTGAGCAATCATCTTTTCTGTTGTATCTTTTGATTTTTCTTTAAACTACTCTTTCTATGTTAAAATTTCTGTTCAGTCCTGGGTTGGTCCAATCATTTAATGTACGTAGGATATGTGATTATCTCTCAACCAGAGGAACTAATGTTAGAACCTGCAAAGCAGCAGCTCCACTCCTTGCTCTTTCTTTCCCATGGACTGTGCTAGAAATCTCAAGGGTAGTGTTTAGTGCTTGCAGTTCTGCATGACTCGTGTGTAGGTGGCACAAGTACACCCATGTAGTACAGCTCCAGAGCCTGGCCTAGGAGTCAGGGAGCAACACATTATTTGTATTGATGAAGTGGCAGCAGATCACGGCAGAATTTGAGTGCTGATATGACTTCATATTGCTTTTAGGGGATTAAAGCCTTGACCAGTGACAAACCAAACACAGCAACAGAACAAGGTTGAGCAGGAACTATATCAAATGGCAAATAGCAGTTGAATAGGTAACTGAATTGGTTTGAAATACTATTGGTGTTAATTTAATACCTACTGTCTATGTTAATTTATGAAGAATCTTTAAGGTCTTTGGAAGGATTCACTAATTTTCAGCTTTAAACGCACATTTAGCAGTGTCCTAGTCCTTCATGGTGGCATTTTTTTCTCGAATTACATCTCTGATGTGGTGAAGAGTTAGTAGAGCATATTCTTACCTCTGTCCTTCCAGTCAGTCCTCCTCAGAACAAGTTTTCTCTCTGACATTTAAGTTGGCCTGGGAGCATTTCTTCATTCACAAGATTGGAGACATGCATCTGCTGTATCCATGTCCCACCAGGGTGAGAGCCAGTTTAGTACCATCATTCTATGTATACACTGATTACTACGAAATAAAATAAAGACATAAGCCAATAAAACTGAATAGAAGACTAGACCCTGGTCTAGAGAGTGAAGAATCAGGACAACTAAAACACATCCCTTGGAGGTTTTGCATCCAAGTCCAGATTCAGCCACATCCTTGGTGGTCAAAATGAGACTTCAACCCCTCTTTCCATCAGAAATTAGGAAACCATGCACTGCCTTTGTTCTGGATAGATGGTACCTATGTCCTCTCTAGCTGACAAGGGATCTCACCAACTACACGAGCAAACAAATTTTGTGTCTTAACAGAGTTTCCCACAAGGCACAGGAAGTACTGGGTGGATCTGGACCTGGGGCCAAAGCAGTTCTCCAGTGCCCAGAGAGATGTGTCAGCCACTGCAGCCAAGGCACAAATGAACTTTGAGATGATTTCACTTCTCAGACAAAGTAAATACATTCAAATGTGGTTTATCAAGCACAAATTTCTGTTCCATGCTTTAACACATTTATATCCATGGTCTTAGCATATGTAAACCTGATTACACTGGAATACTGCATAATAAATAATTTTTTAATGATGTTTCTGATTGCAAACTGAGCCTATTCATGCAACAATAGCAACAAGGAGCACTCAATCATGTGTCAGGACACTGTATAAACAAAATGTCCCCTCCCTCAAATGAAATCCCAAATGAAGGTGCAGATAGAGGAGTAAAAACGGTGAGCTTTTGGGAATTATAAGTCAAATATAGTGTTTCTTACTGTTTTTCCACGTGCACTTGAATGGTTATTTTCCAATGCAGCGGAAGTTGCTAAACTACCACGGTTTTGTTCATTTTAATATGGAGAAGGATTTTTTTACACTCCAGGGTGATCCATCAGGTTAAGCTGTATTTTAATGATCTGATTTACTCAGAGTATTTGAAACACCACAAAAACTTGCCATTCATCCTATTAAGCCCAGTATCCAACATTAGCAGCAGAAGCACATCAAATGAAAGCTGTGAAGAAAGTTGCACAGAAGCTGCATAAATGAGAGCTGTGTATCTGAAAGGCTCACGGGAAGGATAAATTATTTTAGGATTGATTTAATGCAAAGACACAAGCTGAACAAGCTGAATGATTTTTCTCATTTTTAGTTCCCTAGAACAAGGAACAATGTTGACTCATTAATTTTCCTAAAGTGATGGACACATGGAGAAAAGTGAAAAAAAAAAAATCAGCTAAGATGAATTAAAAAATTCATGTTTTTTCCCTCTCCATTAATTCAATGCAGAGGGAAAGTAGATGGATGATGATACTCTTGCCAGTAGTAACCAAAGTTAACAGCCTACTCATAATATTTAAACTTAAATAATAAGCGTGCTTTAGTCATTTGGGTTTATTTTCCTTTTATAAAAAGTAAGATAAAAATTTTATGGAAAGTGAGGGAGAGAAAATTAGCTGAAGCAGTTCTGGAGCTGAAACCAATAAAAAAATTATACCATGGGACACATTGAACAAATATGTCTATCAGCAAGTTTCTCTTACAAACCTAAGTGAGATTTGCAGTGTGGAGAGCTTGTAGGATTCTTCAGAAGGCAGATTGAGAATCTGTCATTGACATAACAAAAAGATGACAATGCTCTGGCAAACAATTAGATCTTTGGGTTTACTCTGAGGCAAAGCCTGAGCCTATGTGAATGATTGTGTATCTGTTTCTGCCTTGATCTTCACACAGCTCACAAAGAAAGCCTCAAGTCTCGTATATTATACAACTATTCAAAAAAAAAAAATTAACATTTTCAGCTATTTTCTAATACATCTTTTGGTTCATAACATAAGGCTGAGAGAAGCAACATAACTCGAAGGCAGGACTAGGACAATCTAACACAGGTACAAATAAAAAGAAATATGTTTCCAATGCAGATTGATTTAGTCATGATCAATCATTGTTTCAGACACTCATTGCTACACAGACATGTCTTTACCTTTTTTTAATACATGGGATCAAAAAGAATTTGAGCATTAGCATCCACTTCAAGTAGCTAGAAAATAATCCTTTAAACCCTCCTCATGCATTTCATGTGCTTTTTGCTGGTTATTTCTTCATGAGATCTTCTATAGTCTCTTCTGGCCCTATTTTTTTTTTAAGGTAACAGCCTTCCCTGACCGTAATTTATCTCAGTCTGGGAAGGTATTAGCAAACAACCACCAAGTAATTTCTTACATGAAAACACCTTTTTTCTGTCTATATTTATGGTTGTTTCCACTGATAGACACATAATTTTACTAACTGAGAGTTATCCAGCTACGTTTACCCAACTGAAGGTGAGCTGTTGATACAAATTTACAGTATTGATTTCCAGATTGTAAATTAGTATTTTAGGAAAAGTAGGAATAATAGGAAAATATTTGAAGACATCTGTTTGAAATTTCTACTTCGTCTTTTTCTTACTGAAATATAGTCTGTTGGAATTTTGCACATATCAAACAAAGGAAATTATGTCTTAAAATTACAATATCTACCATTTTTTAAGAAACTGAATGGTTTAAGATACTTTCCTTAAAAGTAAACCCACTGTTTTCAGTAGCTGGAGAAAACACTGTTATTACAAATTGTCCTTGGAAAGGAGGATCAAGAAATCCAAGCTACCAAACCGAGTCAAAACCTACACCACTTTCTAATTGGTGGCAGAATTCCAGGCTGCTCTAGGATTCCTCATATGAAAACTCTTGTGTCCCTACCCCACCATGAAGCTTTCAGGGTTAAGTTTAGCAGCTTAACCACGGCTCCCCTGCACAGGCCACTGCCGCCCCCTCTTGCCACGTTTCCCATCTGCTCATCAGCCCTGCTTTGAGAGTTTCAGGGACTTCTCAGTCACCTCAGGGAACATCAGAAACCAGCTCAAAAGTGAGTTTTATTTTATTAATTATGGACCGAAGGGAAATGCAGTCTTTGTCGCAAGAGTTCACTCAAAGGTCCTAATGTGAAGCTGTGGCCTGAGAGCCACTAGGTTCCAAAATAGATTAAATCCTAATAAAAATCAACACCTTTTTTTTCACCCAGTGCCCTTAGGAATAACAGGCTTGCTTCTCCTTTTCAACACAAGTGCTTAACAAACCTCTATTTAGCTTAATTGACCAGCTAAACCTGATGCAGCCAAACAGTTCAGGAAACAGAAAAGAGAAAACTGTGTACAAAAGTTCCCTGGTAATGAAGCTTCCTTTCAACTATTTAAAATAACTAAATCATTTATTTCAAGTACTGAACATAAAGAGTTTGTCTTTACGTAGGTAATGTATCAGTAAAAACAAACAAACAAACAAAATTTCTCAGCAGCTTCATTACTTTCAACAAAACACAGCTTTAGGCTCACTTGAATTGATAGACACTGAGAAAGAGAAATTTGTCATGCTGTCATCTTTTTTTTTTTTTTTTAATAGCTGGGGGCAGTCAGCCAGTGCCCTATTTGATTCTTTTTCTTGTTTACCTGGCAACAGATCAGTGTAAGGGCTGGTGGGACTAACTTTCTCTAACCTGCCAAAAAAGGAAGCAATGTCATATTGCATCAATAGGTCAGTAACAATTTCTTTATGGAAAACCAGATTTCCAATCCCACAAAATTATCCCAAGAGAGTTCACCAACCAGATGTCATGTTTCGTCAAGATTTGCCACAAATGCTGTGCAACAGTCGTTAATCCAAAGTATTTAATCAATTTCAAAATCACTATTGATTTATTAGATTTCTCTTTTCATAATATAGAAATTTTTCATAAAAGCGTTTATACTGCCTAGGGTAACTAGTTTAATGCTATATTAAGATCTGGACCTTTGATGACCCAAAGGGTAGTTTTTTCTGAGTTTTTTTTGTTTGGTTTGGTTTTGCATTGTGAATACAGACAAGTAGATACAGGCACAGACACGCAATAATTATGTAGCATTTCATCCTCCTATTGATCTGTGTTCAAAACTCCTATTGATATGCAGGATCAGGCACAACTTTGCCAGATGGGATTTGTCCAGACTAACCCCTTAAAATTTCAGAGGGCTATGTAATGGCAACGCTTAGCACCTTAATTGAAAAAGTAACAGTAAAATTTTACTGTATGCTCAGATTTGCTGATCAAATCCTCAACAAGACAGTGAAGGAAAGAATGATGCAAGATTCTTGTGTACCATTATACACAATACCCTCTCCCCATCCTAACACACTCAGAAGGGTTATAGAGCACTGTCTACCCACATGACATTGGCCTCACTCACCAAAACAAAGGAATATTTTATTTTCATGCCTATTTACTTTATCTGCCTGTCAGCCTGTCAAACAGCAACCATCTGTGACTATTGGGAAAACCAGTCCCCTGATCAAAGCACTGAAATACATTGAGCAGAGAAGTAGTAACATCAAAATGATGATTATGAAGGTGCCCATAATCTAACATGAACCACCTGTGAATTTTCTGGATTGAAATGAGAGTGAGAAGTTCAGCAGGTGCCTTTAGGCTGAGAGACCTGCACAGCTGAAAAAAAAATAATTGGTCCTTTTGAGTTCACATGACTCCAATCTTCTATTTAAACAGTGCTGTCTGTTTGAACATGCTCCACTACAGGTATGAGATTAGCTTTTTTATAGGTTGTTATGGTACTGGTCTGTTATGGTGACTAAAGTCCTGTATTGTCCTTGATACTCTTTTCTATTAAATCCCAAAGATGCCAGGAAATAGAAGCTTTTTTGCCTTTCAGTATGTTTCTGCTGTGTTCAGAACACACTTTGTTAGAAAACAAAAGACATTTCTTCCAATTCCAATGTACCAAATTACCATTCCTGGTACACTGATATTTTTCATTAATAACAGAAGGTGAAGTATTCTGTGAATCAAATTTTCCCAGTCCTGTTTACAATTCCTTCTATGGCCTTCCTCCTGTCTCTTCTATCTTATATCCTTTCCAGATTTCCTCTTGGAGTCCTTTGCTTCCTGCTACCCACGATGGCAATGAAAAACCCAACAACGTCTTTCAGTGGATTACAATTAGCTTAAATACGAACAGTGTACCATTGATGACAAAGGAAAATGTACATGCCACTGCTGTTCTCTGGGCTGATAAAGAGAGAAAGAGGCACTCCAGGGTGCAGTTCCCTACCATATGATCCCTTTTGACTGCAATGCAGTTGTTTACATCGGCTGCACAGAACCAGACACAAAAACTGCAGATTCTGAATTCCTCCTGTTCCCTGTTCTGACCCAAGGCAACAGCCAGGCCACAGGAAAACCAAACAAGTGATGAGAGTCCCAAGGCCAGGATCACTTCCTACTAAGGTAGGACAAATGAATTGCACTTCTGAGGCTCTGTCTCCCGCAACTGGAGTGAATCAATTCCTCCTTCCTGCCACTTACTAAGGCCCCAGCACAATAACAACTTTTGCTCCACTGAGGGGTTATATGGCACCACTGCCTCAATGCCATGTGTTTATTGGAGTCTGTCATCTGTGTATATAATTAATAATAATTAAAATTAAAATACCATCTGTTTAATAATAATTCTTCAGCAGAGGATCTGAGAGTTCCTCTTCTTAACCTTATTTGTATCATTGTTGGCATACCTAAAGAGATATAGGGCGAGCACAAGTAAACAGGTACTCAGATTGGAGAAGATCTGAGTATATTACAAACACAATGTTCAGTGAAGATTCAGCAGCATGAATTTGGAAATAGCACATAATACATCACCACAGAATTCGGTACATAACTCCCAGACTCAGCCTGCCTCATACAGAAACAGTCCTGTGCATTCAGTTTTGAGGGTGGCTGGGGTTTCTCTGCCATCTCTGCTTGGACGCAAAGTTCCTCTCTCCATAGTAAAACAACTATTCAGAACCAGTGTCTTGGTAATTGCAGGAGAGTTTTTCAAGTCCTATTATTTAGCTGTTTTCTCAGCCATAATCAACTTCGCCCAAGCTCACAGGGACTAAGCACAACATCACTGACACCAGCACAATGAGACCCATTCACAGCCACTCATGATGGTTGGTTCAACAAATAAACAGGAATGGACTGATAGATACCATTATGTCACTTTATACCTTATTTACTTTCATGTATAAGCCCAACAATAACTTTTCTCTGGTAAAGCACTAATGCCTTTTTCCAGACAAAATAAACAAAACAAAGCAAACTCCTGCACACATTTGTGACCAACAGTAAATGTCACACTGAAAAACCTAATATATGGAGAATAAACAAACACCGAGGGATTTTTTTTTCTGAAGCAAAGAGCCTGAAAAATTAACATTGCTCTCTTTTTCTTTAATTCTCTGAACTGCATTCTTAGTCTCTTCTGTTATCATCCTACTTTCTAATTTTCATCTGCACACAGTTAGAAATATCTTCCTGGTTTTTCCTTTTCCATTTAGAACTGAGAGCCTATGTTGCAGAAAGTCTTAGGATCAAAATATTTTAGAGATTGAATTGTCTTCCATATTTAAAAAAGTGTTCAATCTGAAGCTAGGATTAAGGTCTCAGGCAGGCCAGGATTCAAAGGATTTTGTGGCTGCATGTTGCTCTGGGTTAGATTTGTGCTGCTGATAAGATTTTAGTTGCCATTAAGACAGCAGGGTTTTCTAGTCAGAACTCACAACTGGAAAAGAAGAAAACAGAATGGGGGAAACTGAACTTTAAATGGAATTTGTAGGTTAAAACCAGAATTGACGCAGTCATTATCACTCAGTATAACAAGAAAGGAGAAAAATCAGACTGCTCAAATTATCAAGGCATTACTTTGCTCTCTACCACTGGTAAAATTCTTGCAAGAATTCTTTTGAACAGACTAGTACCAGCTATCTCAGAACTTCTTCCTGAAAGTCAGTGTGGTTTTAGAGCTAACAGGAGTACAACAGATATGGTATTTGTTATGAGACAACTGCAGGAGAAGTGTAGGGAACAAAACAAAGGACTCTATGTAACTTTTGTTGGTCTCACCAAAGCTTTTGACACTGTGAGCAGAAAAGGCTTGTGGCAGATCTTAGAATGATTAGGATGTCCTCCCAAGTTCATCAAAATGATTATCTTGTTACATGAGGATCAGCATGGCCAAGTCAGATCTGGCGATGCACTCTCTGAGCCCTTCCCAATAACCAACGGTGTG
>WEIV01029084.1:0-143314 GCA_013390005.1 Calyptomena viridis | reverse complement strand
CCACCCTCTGAGGAAACCTGAGGTTACTTCAAGGAGAATTAAACCTGCTTCAAGTTACCTGCTGCTTTGAATTGCGAATAGTGCTAGAAATAGTGAGTGCCTGGGGGAGTCTTGGAAAATGCCAAAAGTAACATTTCTGCCTTCTGGGAGCAAAAAGCCCTGTGGTGGGTTATTTGGGATTAATTTTTGGGGATTGCATGCACATAGTCACTTCATTTGATCTGTTGTGTGTCTCAGAGTCAGTCTTTGGCAGCAAGTATTGCTCTGCAGGTCAGTGGTCACAGCACCAACCCTGCCAGAGTCCAGGAGCCATTTGGACAACGCTCTCAGGCACATGGTGGGTTCTTGGGGTGTCTTGTGCAGGTCCAGGAGTTGGACTTGATGATCCTTGTGGCTCCATTCCAACTCAGAGTATTCTGTGATTCCATGAAATCCGTTTGGAACCAGAAAATTCCAGGATGCCCCTACAGAGAAAAAACCCCTCTCTCCTTCAAGACACAGAGCAAAGTTGCTCCAGACTCCAAAGGCACCAATATCCTCCTCTGTTTACTGTGTCCCAGCTCTTGTTGATGGAGGTTTTCTCATCACTAGACATGGCTGTTTTGCAGGTCTTTGCATCTTTGCAGCCCCTGCTGCTCTGCCTGTTGGAGGCACCTTTTCTGTCCTGTAAATAAGGTGTTTCTCACAGCTTGCTTGGCCTCAGGCCAGGAGCACTCAGCAGGCACCAGTGACACTTTGGTGACATGGTATTGCAAGGAGACAGGGAGAATGCAAACTACTTATTAAAATTAACTCGGTGTGATGTGGCGTAGAGGAGAAGGGATGAGGAGGGGGAGTGAGCCTTTATTTTTTTGAATTTTTGGGTGACAGGAATTCGGTGCTGCTGAAGCACCTGCTTTTAGATGTGCATCCACAACAGCACAGCTGAGGGAAGGAAATGTGTAACAGGCTGGGATTTGACTTTCAGCATGGCTCCACTTGTGCATAATGTCCAAGGCTTCATGTGTTGGTGTAATGCTGGGGCTGATTGGCAGCAGAAAAGGAATGGCTTCTGATTTGGGTGAGCTGGGATGAGCTGCTTGTGGAGGAAGGGAAAGTTGGGAGTTCTGGTGTTGCCAAATCTTCTGCAGTTGTGGTCAAGTTACTTTTTCTTCCTACCCAAGGTAATGCCATGTAGATTCAGATACTTATCCAAGGTGCTTAAAGTTGGAGCTGAATCCAGCTGCTGTTAGTGGAGAGAGTGAGGGAAGACAACTCGGATGTGTCTTGGGATGCTTTGTCCCCTAGAGATGCTTTTTCCATACATGCTCTCTAACAAAATCTGATGTTGCACCAAAAATATCCAGGATCTGCCCCTAGAAACTCTTATGTTGCATAATAGTATCTTTATTTGCTTAAAGACATAAAAAAAAGTGAGTTTCAGGATTTGGAAGAATTTCTGGTGGTGGGTCAGGAGTACACCCTAAAGGCTGCAAAATGGAAAGGTAAGTAAGAAGAACAGAGTCCTTGGGTTTATGACCCAAATCTGTGTTTGATGTGAGGTGCAGGACAGATCCTTAGAAACAGGCAGATGGGATCCGTGTTAAAACCTCCTCCAAAATGAATTTTTTATTTCTGAGTTGGTCCCATTTTAGATGTTGCTTTGAGGTCTGGTTCATATTCTTAGCATCCTTAATAAAAATTGGATTATTCCAGAGCCTTTTTCTCTGCCTTACACACTCTGTGTGCAGGGAACTTTGAGCTGAGGCCACATGGCTCATGAGAGTGGTGAAAGGGAGAAGGAAGGTCATTTTGCAGTGGAAGAATAAGGCCTTAGTTATTAATGGCAAAGGCTGAAATTTTCTCTTGCAGCCTTAATTGATTTTAGCAAATTTAACTGGAGGAGGAGGTAGAAATTGGCTTAGAGTTATTAAGCTGTAGTACTTAAATATATATTAAATCCATTGTAGAGAAATGAGCAGACAACCTTGTCAGACATTTATTCTAAGTGGCTTCTGCTGGATACAGGCAAAGAGAAAAATGCTCAATTTTTAACTTTGACAAAGGGGACTTGAAAGGCTCTTCAGAAAGATTTGGAGAAATTGTGTTTGAGAAAGTCCTTCTTTGAAACCTAATAGCAAAGACCACTTGTTTTTTTCATCCTCCTCCCTGGAGTCTGAAGGCAGAGGGTGAGATAAGACATTCCACCACGTACACAAATGGGGAAAAAAAAGGAAAAGTTTAAATGATACTGCTGCAAGCTGTGGGAAGTGGAGAGCTCTCAGGGTGACAATTATATGCTGCTTATCAAGATACTGTGAGCCCTGACTGTGAGAAAAAGCAGAGTAGAGTTAAAGAGATGCTCTGTGCCAGCAGGGATCTGGTTGGCAGTGGTTGTGCTGGAATAACATCAAATAATTGGAGATACATATATATATGTATATATACACACACACACACACACAAAATAAGCAATAAAGTTGTCCTTGTTGGACATTTCTGATTTATTAAGCAACAGAAGAAATCTTTAAAGCACAAGTAAGGGGAGCAAGTTTCCTACCAGGTCCTAGGCCAGCTGATACCTTCAAAAGAGGCTGTGATTGCACGACTCCAAACCAGCTTTCTCATTAATGCATTTTTTCAGCCATCTCTGCTGGTGACATGATTCAGGTTTGGAGCCTAAATGAATAAAAATAACAAATAAACAAATAAGAATTTGTTCCCACGGGTTTCACTTGGCAAAATTAAGAAAGTAGCAACATGCAATAAAAGTATGAAATGGCTCCCTCTTGTTTTATTTTCCTTTTTGTTGTTTTTTTTTTTTGGGGGGGGGGAAGTTTCTAATATTGATTTCATTTTCAGATGGATCAGGCCCCTGATCTGGTGTGACACAACGCTATGAAGTGTTTGTGCTCCCCATTACCTCTTGCTGAGGGCACAGGAGTTTATACCAAATTACAGCAGTGCCATAAGCACCCCAAAATCCCACATGGCAATGAAAAGCTGTGATAAATGTGCTGCAAATGGGATGAACCACCAATTCTGGGGCTCCCAGCAAAGCTTGAACCAACTGAGAGACAACCAGGGCAAAACATAAACAAAACGAGACATGATATATGTTGATTGTAAATCTGGAAAGTAAAAATCACACCTTTGACCCCCTTGTTCAAGTGTGTAGGAGTTTATCTCAGCCCACCATCACCTCCACACTTGCCCAAGCCTTTGGGTAATTCCCCTGCCAAAAAGGTCAATGAGAGGTTCTGACCTCTTTGGCATAAACAAAAAATTTTCCCATCCTGAACAGTAGGTGGAATATTGTGGAAAAATAAAGTGTAGGAATTAATACAACACCCTATTGTAGAAAATTATGTTGTTTGCTTAAAATTTTCCCAAATGGCTAAAAAAAGCCCTTGAGGCTCTCAGTCTGTGTGATTCTTTAGTCTTCTAAGATAGTTCCTGCCCATGAATGGCACCAATAAATCCCCATTAACTGCATTCAACAAGAGAACATCTTTTTTTTTTTCTCATTAAAGCCTCACAAAGGGTTCAAAACCTCATTTTATGGCAGGGTGCTTTGATTTAAATTGATGTGGCTTAAATTATGAATTTTAATCACGACTTAAAATACAGAAAGAGAAAATTGTAATTTGAATGATTTGATTTTAATCATGTTTTTCATTTCCAATTCATAGTTGTATCCCTTAAGCAGGGCTGATTCTCCTCACTGTAATATTTAGAGATTTACAGCCCACTCTTGCCTTTCAACTGTGTTTTCCAACCAGGTTGACACACTCTGAACATATTTGTTTAAGCAGTTTTATAGCCTGATGCTTCTCTAGCTTGATTTCTAATTTATGCATCTCTGAAGTCTTCCTTGGTAATAATGAATAAAACTAATTTGGGGGTTTATTGGTGGAAATCACTCTTGGCTTGTAGAGGAAATGACTGTTAAACTGACAGATGCAAAACAGCATTTAAAATTCCTTTAAGATACATCAAATAACTGAGGGCCTGGATACCTAATGCATCAGCTTATCAATATACTCTTGAGTTTAGTGCTCAGCAATTCATTGAGCAAATCTCGAGTGTTCTGTGAGGAGGTCAGTGACTGAAATGAATTGTTTCGTGTCCCTTGAGGGTTTTGAGTAAACAGGAGTCATTCTCTTAAAATTCACTTTTACTGTTTAAAATGGGAGAGGAAACGATTTTATTTTTCAGCTGCCAGTTTCCAGTTGTTGTCACAGCTTAGAGTTAACTGTTGATGGAGTGGCTGAATGTGTCCCCCCTGGATCTGCAGAGGGAATTTAATAGGATAGCTGAGGTTTATATGTGTAACTTTTGACTGTTTGACTGAAGGCGGTGTCTGGATGTCCTGGATATCCCCCGTAGTGTGGGCAGAAAGCAACTAAAGAAAAGCAAAATTAACAAGGCTTCCTTTAATTGACTTCTCAATTAAGTTTTTGTCCCACATCCAAATCCAGTCCTGTTTAGTGTTAGAAAATGCAAGTTCCCCAAGTGCCATAAGTGTCCTGGTTGGGTTTAGTCTTACTGCTAAATGTTTAATGGTGGTTTTGGTGCTGGGTGATAAAATTTGGTCTTTCACGAATTAGGAGGAGACTTTGCCTTGAGGGGTTGTGGTCCATGCACAGCCATTCCTGATAGGACAAGCCTAGTTTGGAACAAAGCAACTAAAGAAAAGCAGAGCAACACAGCCTGGCAGATCCTGGTGGACCTCCATCCATCCACAGTGCATGCCTTTCATGCCAGTCTGGGGAGGATGGGAGTGATAACCTGAATTTCCCCTCTTCTTTCCAAAGTAAAACACTAATTATAGAAAATTCCGCAAAGACTGGTAAAGCCTGGATTTCTTCATCCAGCCTATTGTGATGAATCTCCTTGCTGATCCAACGTGAGAGTATTTTCTCCAGCAAGCCTGACAAATAAAACTTGGCCATTTAAGGCAACAATCACAGGAGGAAAAGAAGAAGGAAAACAAAATAATCTGGAGGTGGTTGTGAGGTCCACTCCTTCACATAGCCATTGACAGTGGGATGGACATGCTGTTTCTGCTACAACAATTTAGGCCGATGTAGTTAACCCCAGCTCAAGGTGGAGGATGCACTAACAGACCCTGGGCAAGATCCTTCACCCCTCACTCTGCATTTCCTGAGCCCAAATCCCAATCAGGATGTTGGGAGGAGCAATATCCCATGATGGCCATGCTCCAGAGAAGCTCTTCCATGGTGAGTGGTTCTCAAAACCTGGCCTATAATTTACCTTCTCACCCCAAAACCTTCTTTTCTGTGGAGTTTTCCAACCAGGAGAAAGCTGATGTTTTTAAGCAATTCCTAATGAGGGCAAGGATGGCCAATACAACCAGTGTGGGCTGTCCAGCTAAGCACAAAGCCATTGCTGTCCACGTTCCCCATTTCAAGTTTCTACAAATCATGGCTTCAGTTGCTGAGGGTGATTTAGGGCAGACAATGTGGGGAAAAAAAGCTTTTATTTTGGCAAAGGAAGTGGCACAAGAAGAAGAAAGGTGGGCTGGTGGGAGGAGGGTGAAAAGTTGACATGTAAGGTGGGTTGGTGGTAAGAGAAGTAGGGGACCTCATGGGCAATGTGTCCTTTATGGATGCCCTTTACAGAGGGTTAGGGAGGGAAATGCAGGAGTCCAAACTGATGGGCTGAAAAAGGAAAGAGATGATTTTCTGTTTTAAAAAATCCAACTTTTCGTGTGCTGCTATTATGAATCTGGCCATGGGTAGGTGACAGCTGGGCAGGGTAAGATTGTGGGGATTTTAAAGGAGTTTTGGTGGCACAGGAAGCCCCCAAGGGAACAGAGCTCTCTCTCCCCTGATCACATTGAAACAGAGATGACAGCGTCTCATCACCATCTGTCTCACCAGTAGCTCCTGCAGAACCCTCTGCTTGCACTCCCTGGCCAGTGCGGAATCTCTCAGCATTGCAGGACACGGTGTGGACAACTGGATAGGCCTCAGGATGGGTACAGAGCCCCAGCAGGACCATTATTGGTGAGAAAATCAGAGCAGACTGTGCAGACAGAGTGTATTTTGGACCAGACCCAAAGCCAAACTCTGGGGTGGTGGCTGCTGAGGTCCTACGACTCCGTATCTCAGCTGTACTCTCGTGCAGAAAAACCCTGCTAATAACCCCAATAAAAACCTGCAAGAATTCCTCTGTGAGGGAAAAAAACCCCAAAAATTCAGGAAACCACCAAAAGACGCTGCGTGTGCCTTGCGGGTTTGATGGGGAATACTTGGGGGATGGCGGTGCCGAAGGAATGCCGGCTATTTTGGGGCTGTGTTTGTGTGTGAGCTGGTGGGTGAGGGTGGCAGCTCCACTCTTTGTCTTCCGTGAGAGCGTTTTGCGTGTCTGGCAGGACCACTCCAATCTGATTAGGAGGGGGCTCGCTGAGGGGGGTGACAGCAGCGATGCTGGGATGGATGTAAAGCTGCTTTCCCTGGGAGCCGGGAGCTGCCCCGAGCCAGCAAACACAGCCCAGCTGGCCTTTCAGGGAGGGTTTCCTTATAATCCAGCTCAGAAGCAGTTTTGGGGCAGGGGTTTATCTCTGTCTTGGCTGGGAAAATTGGTGCTCTGAGGCGCTGGAGGAAGAGGATTGATAAAGTGGGTGAGTGAGTAGGAACAGCACTAGGAAACCTCTGCAGGAGAATTGGCTTTGGAGCTGGATTTTGGAGAGTGCTTTTAGGATTGCACTTTATTTACTCCCATCCTGGAGGCTGATGCTCATCACAATGGGGAGCTTGGGGAAGGGAAGGGTAAGAAAAGTGCAGCTCATGAGCTGTTTCTGCAAGGATTTCAGCTCAGTCTGAGCAAGAGCAGTCACCCCACTGAGATATAGGGGAGGGAAGGGGTAATGAGATTTTGTCTCTGCCCAAATCTGACAGGGCCTGATGCTCACAGCCTATGTCTGAAGTAATAAGTATTCCTGATACAGGAATTTATTTCATAGAGGCAGAGAAAGACCCTCAGATCTTTCATCTCCTGTTTTAAGCCATGAAACTGTTCTTTGCTGAGGTGGACAGATGTACATGAGGCACCAGTGGGCAGATGTCCCGTATTTCTCCCCACAAAAGGCTTGTTATAGGAACTTGGTGCCACCCAGACATCGCAGGACTTCTCAAAGCCACCAAGCAGCAAATTTTCCCAGCCTGTTCAAGCTATAGCTTTTACCATGAAACTGCCAAGAGTGGGGAAAGGAGTCCTCCTCTCTATAATATAAATTAGGAATAATGCATTTGTTGTGTAGTAATAAAGCTCAACGGTTGGAGAAGTTTGGATTTGGATATGAGCCATCTTCTCAGGGATGAGGGTCTAACAGCCACGTGTCCTGCTGCTGTAACTCATCTCCATCACATTTGTGTGCTGCCTTCCATGTATGGGGATATTTGAAAGATGAGGATTTGCTCCACTTCTTGCTTTTCTCCCACTCTGTTCTGCTCTGTTTGGGAGAGCTGCTTCACACCCTGCAGCAGCACAGGACTTGTCCATCTGCTGCATCATCCATAGTCCCAAAATGCAATGTGTGGCTTCCAGCACGTGTCCAATTTATTTGGATGCTGTGCAGAGGTTTGATGAGCAAAGCACCTGGTGCTGTTGTTTTGCATCATTGCAGCTTTTCATTCTTTCATCAGTGACACTGTGGCTCCCATGGAGGGGTTTGAGTACTGCAAGGAACTGGGGATGGACAAGCAGAACAATCCAAGGCCAGGCTGAATGGAGCTCTGGTTTAGTGAAAGCTGTCCCCACCCATGGCAGAAGGGCTGAAACGAGATGATCTTTAATGTCCCTTTCAACCCCAACAATTCCATGATTCCATGATGATTCTGTGCCAGCTAACAGGGGCCAGGAACATGCTTGCACCAGTGAGCAGTGTCTGCAGTTAAGCTTGCAAGTTATTAATTATTTAAAGCAATCAATGACTGAGAATTGGAAGCAATCAATTACTGAGAATTATCAATAAGCATTGCCTCCATGGTCAGCAGGCTCAGGGCTTGATTTCTGAGTGGAAGCCAGCAGCATTTTGCCCAGATAATAATTTCCAGAGGTGTCAGGATGAGATGATGCTCAGGGCAGCATGATGGTCTTTTTGCACAGCTGATTGTGCTTTTCCAAATGTGCATTTGAAATCTGTGATGGGGTTTTCTCTTCTATCTTTCCGTAAGAGAGGTGCTGGTTTTTTGTATCTCATAAAATTGGATATTTTTTGCAGCAAATCCATGCTTTGATTTGTCCCTTGCAAACAAGACAGGGCTGTTCATGTAGCTGCAGCCTTCACCCATGTAGCACATCCCCAAAGTGGGGCTGCACTTGCTCTCCTTCCCCCATCCTCACTCCCCACTCCAGAATTACAACCAGCAGCACCCATGGAATTCCACTTCAGTGCCCTCTCCCTCTCTTCCTCTGCTGATGCCCTTCTGTGGGTCACATCACAGACCTGACCTGCAGTCCCTGCCCTCTCCTCCCATCCCCAACCCCACTGTGACTCCAGCTCAGTTTTCTAAAGGAAATGTCCAAGCTGACGCAATTCAGTTTCACTGCTGAGCCAGAGCAGGATCTGCTCTCCACTGTCTTGGGAGCAGAGGAATTTGGATTTTATCATCAAGCCCAGCCCCACATCCCCCTCCTGCACCCAGAGCTGCTCCAAGGTGGGAACTCAACCTGGTGTTTGCAGACCTGTTGGCTGCTCTTAGGAGAAAGAGGAGGATGATTAACAGCAGGGAGAGGATGCAGCTCCTTCTTCCTTCCTGCTTCCTTTGCTCCCTCCCCTTGCCCTGCCATGGCCTGCCCTGTGGCACAACCTCCAGGCACTGCCCTGGAGGGAAAAGTTTTGGTGACAGGGAGATTGGTGTCAGGGAGATGTCAGTGAAGCCCTGAGCTCAAAAGGTGACATGGACAGGGGTCTTTTCCAACCAGACCATCCTGGGTGTAGGTGCTCTAAACTTTCCTTTCCACTAGAGATCACTTACGATTTTCCTCCCTAACCAGCGAGTCACTTCATGCTCAAACTCACTACCTGGATGTACCTGTCCAGGGAGTTTTTGGGGAGCTGTGTATGACCACTGTTGCCTGCTATATTTGTATTATATATTACATTTTTTTCTGGAGTTTCTCAGCACGCAACCATGCCATTGAAACCTACTGAGTGCAAAGCATTGGATCCCCGTCCCAGTGACATCCCACAACTTCCCATGCTCTTCTGCTCAGCTGTAACCATGCAGGAATCTCACTCCTTGCTGGGCTGCTGGGTGGACAACATTGTTCCCCTATTGAGTCATAACAATGAGGTCATTGGGCTGGAAAGACAATGTCATTCAGCAGCCAAGAACCCAGCTGGCTGATCCCGGTTGTGTCTCATCTCCTATGACAAAGCCACATTTAATTGACTAATTAAGCCTTTGCAGGCTCCATCTTGGAAGGGGTGAGCAAAATACGTATTGTTCTTTGTCAGCATTAAGTCAGGCCAGTCGGTTGATTAATAAGCAAGACCTTTTTTCCTTCTCCACTTTGCTACTTGCTGTGTAGGCCTGAATTCCTGGTCCTGGCAATGGGAAAACTTCCTCAGAGACATCCCATCATGTGTTTCAGAGCAAGCTGTTTGAATGAGGTCCCAAGGACATCAGGAGAGCCAACCCAAAGCCCACTCTGCTCTAAGGTGACCCAGCTCAAACCACTTTGGGATGGCCTCTCTGCATGACCATCCCACATTTTGTTGGACACTCGACATTTTGTGTTCCCAGCTCCCATAGGAGTTTGGGATCACACCTAAACTTATGGCAATAGGGTGCTCCCCCACCTTGTACAGCCTACAAGGACAATTTGTTCCACTGGCTGTGGACCAGGGGCATTTTTCTACTCATTTATGGGTCATCTTTCCCTTTATGCATCTTTTGGGAGGTGCAGTCCGGGCGTCCACAGTGTAAGCAGAATTCAGGGATGTGTCCAAGCACTGGCACTGCCCACAATAAATCTCTGCTTCCCTCAGCTGAGCGCCCCTGCAGTGCCAGGACCTTCACCACTCCCTGAATGAAGATGTTTTGAGCCCTGAGACCAATGGGCACTTCTACTCTCTACACTTCTTGCTCTTATCACCATTCTGAGTAAGATCATCCTGAAAACAGTGAATAAATGTGCCCTGGGAGACTCCTCAGGGTAAATGCTGTTTCGTGCTGCTACGTTGCCGTTTCCACTAAACTCTCAATTTTTGTTCTGCCCGCAGTGTGATTGTTTTAGATCAGATTTATCTTCTCTCAGCTGCCCAGGCCCAGCTGAGCAGGAACGCTGGGTGTGTGTTTACCCCACCAGTGTCCCGGCCCCGAAGCACAGCAGCCGCTTCTTTTGAAGAACATACAAAGCAAGGAAGAGGAGCAATTGTTTGGGAGGAAGTTGAACCATAATGTAATAGACTCTCATGGGATTCACTATTAGTAATTATTTGTATTGCTCTGGCACCTAACCAAGGTTGGTGCCCTGGTTAGAAAGGTGCTGGATCAGCCTGTGAATGAAGACAGCTCCTCTGTCCAAAAACTGTGCACTCTTGGATGTAGAGATGGGGGAAACTGAGGCAGGGAGAGGTCAAGAAATGTAATGAAGTTTATTTCAGAGGGCTGTGGCTGAGCAAGGATGTGAGCAAGCACATAGTGCTCCCAGGAGCATCCTTCTTCTCTGGGGGTAAATCATAGAACGTGGGATTATAGAATGGATTGGGTTGGAAGGGACATTAAAGATCATCTCGTTCCAACCCCCTGCCATGAGCAAGGGCACCTTCCACTTGACCAGGTTGCTCAAACCACATCCAACCTGGCCTTGAACACTTCCTCTACTTGTGCTGCTCCCAGTTCCACTAAGCCCATTGAGTAATAAATATGCTGTTCTGGAGAACTTTGTATTGGGACAACACTGGAAAAGGTCATCTCTCACTGTTTGTGCTTTTAATCAGTGATTCCTGTGATCATGTGTATTATTTTAAGGAGAGGAAGAGCAGATGCTCTGGAAGAACACAAGTTCTTCAAATGGAAAGTGAGTGTCAGTGCTCCTGGAAAACAAAATAAAACAACAATAACAACAAAAAAGCTAAAATGGATATTCTTTGTCTGTAAAACTGACCATTTCAGGATAGTTAAATAGTGAGGCAATTATGAATTTGCCAACAATAGAAGTTGATCAGATTACACAGCCTGTAAAGCCAGATTGTCACTGGAGCCATTTGGTGGGAAAGAAACTCAATGCCAGACAGTCTTTAAATAGTTTTGAATAGGAGGGAGGGTTAGCTGTGTCCTTCCCTTCCTAGGCTCTCCCCACCTAAAGAATAGCTCTGAGCCTCCTGCCAAGTCCTCCATGTCTAGTCAATGCCCAAAGGCTCAACCCACAGGCACAGCTATATAAATATATGTAGGTGCATATGTACACACTTGTGTATATATAGAGCTCCAAGTTATCCAGGAAGACCCCACCCTGAGGGAGGTGTGGGTGTGGAACTGAAGTAAAAAAGGTGGGACCCAAAATAGCACGGACACACAAAGGATCCCAAGGAAATGTGGAGCTCTCCTCACGGCATTAACAGGAAATCTCCAGGCTGCTGGCTCGGTAACCCCGGCTAGCCAAGGTCATGGATCGTGGTGGAGGGATGGATCCTGACATCCATCTTCTGCAAAAACGTGGGATGAAGGGTGTACGGTGGCAGATTTTATGTCTGTGGAGGTTTGCAGGTGTCCCAGATGTGCCTGCAGAGGAATCTGTCCCGAGCACAGCCTGAAAAAGCAGCAAATACTCACTGGAAAGTGCATATTTAACTAGGAATCACCCAAAAGTTTACTTAGAGAGGCTGGGATGCTTGAGAAGGTCACCAGTGCCTCTTGGAGGTGGCTCCTACCTACAACACTTGCATCAGTTGTGTCTTCAGCCCCATCATGTCACAGCACCTTTGAGTCCTGATGGACCAAAGATCACAGAATCATAGAATATCTCAGGCTGGAAGGGACCCATAAGGATCATCCAGTGCAAGATGTTTCAGCTCATCATCTTTAGGTGCATTGTGGCTTAGTGGTGTGTGAGATGGGCTGGGGGAGGCAACGTGACTCACGACCCCAGAAATGCTAAAAATAAAGTTGCAGCCTGGAGGATGTAAATTTGGGCTGACCTGTGACTCATGAAAGGTGCTGGGTGCACAAAGGAGGGTGAGGCTTTGGGTCTTATCGTGTCCCCACCATCCCTTTTCCGCTGGCCCTTTCCGCCTTTGGGATAGTCAAGAAACCTCCAAGTCCTGGCCCCAGGGGACTGGCAACCTCCCCACCAACAACCTTGGTGGTAGGAGCAGGCAGAGGCAGTTGCGTGAGGGCGATTCCTGCTGTAAATCTTTGGGAGAGGTGGAGAGGAAAGGGAGGTGCAAGAAGCAGGGGACAGCGTGTTGCGACGCCACAGCAGTGCTGTGCCAGCACAAACTGACCTTCCAGTCACCCATCTCCATTTTTTTTCTCCTTCTACCAGAGCTGCCTCTGACCAGTCTGAGGTCTCCTTATCCTTTCGAGTTTGGAGTCTCTCCTCTTGATTTATGACCTTTAGGGCTGTGCCTTGGACCTGCTCCATGCTGGGCCTCCAGCAATTATCAGCCTCCAGCTGAGGATGGCATCCTTGGTTTTGATGGCAGAAATTTGGGCATTACATCCCTGCTGCTAATCCAGCTTTAGTGCCCTTCTGTGGTCTGGCTTTGTTGGGCTCTGAGATCCCAGACAAACCCAATAGTCCCTATTGGGATTGGGCTTGATCCTTTTTTCTTTAGGAAGATCTTTGCCACAAGAAGGGGCATATTCCTTCTGCTCCTCTTCCTCATTGCAAGATTAGTGTGATACTCACAAAAAGTGGGAGCTTTTTGTCTTCACAACCTACCACAGGAGCTCTGCTCTGGGAGAGCCTTGTGGCCCTCATCTCCCATGGATAAAGTCTAGACACATCACCAATGCTCAGCACCCAACTTGAGTGACATTCAATGTGACAAGTCTTCCCCAGTGCCAGCCAGCTGGCAGGGGTTCAGCTGGCAGGATGAGTAGCCCAGGGCCAGCTCCATCCCTGTGTGACTCAGTATGAACCCAAATGTGAACCCAGCCAGCTGGAGAGGAGAGAAAAGCAATGAATTTGGTCTCCCCATGCTGAGGAGCCCACCTTGCCCCTCTGTCCTCTTGTCCATCCTGTCCTAGAAGACAGTGGAGGGACCCCACTCCCTACTGCCCTTTGCACCCACTCCCCAGCCCTGTGTGGTCTGTCCACTGTCTTCTTAATGTCCTGCCTTTCTCCGTGGCAAAAACTGACCAAAACTGAGTCCCAGGGAGACCTTACTGTGGCCTTTCTGTACTTTAGGGGGCTTATAAGAAAGGTGTGGACAAACTTTTTAACAGGGTCTGTTGCAATAGGGTGAGGGGTGAGGGTTTTAAACTGAACGAATTTGGAGGACGAATTTAGATTAGATATAAGGGAGATATTTTTTACTCTAGGAGTGGTGAGATGCTGGCACAGGTTGTCCAGAGAGTTGGTGGATACTCCATCCCTGAAAACACTCAAGGCCAGGTTGGATGGGGCTCTGAGCAACCTGATCTAGTTGAAGATTTCTCTGCTCATTGCAGGGAGGTTGGACTAGATGAGCTTTACAGATCCAACCCAAACTAATCTCTGATTCTATGATGTAGCATCAAATCTAACATCAATCAGAGCTTTCTATGCCCAGGAGTGAGGAAAGGCCAACCTCAGCCAGGGAGGCAGGTGTGCCCCATCCCTGATGTTTGGTCAGTGTGACATTTGGCAGCTTGCTGTTGTGGGGACCATCATCAGATTTCTCCTGAATTAACTTCCTTAAACTTCATCAGCTCCTTCTCATCGGCTTTCAGAGCTGAGGAGACTTTAATTTGATTTAACCTACTTTGTTTTGGCTAAATTAAATAAAGACTGATTTAAAGCTGAACAAGAGTGGCCACCTGGTGGGTTGTGTGCACTTTGAGTAATCCACTCTGAAATCATACCTCCTTTTAATTTTAGATTAATTTTTCTGAGTACCTCTGTGTAGACAAGCCATCAGGCTGAATAAAGATCAGTTCCTGTCTCGCAGGCTCATGTCCTCACTCCTCCTCGAGTTGTCTGGAGTGAAGTCCTCCAGGAAAAGCCAGCGAGGGATGATTCATCTTTCTGGGGTGAAAAGTATGGGGATGAACTTTTGCTCTGTCTTCTTGAATAAATTTGTCTCCTCAGACGTCCTCATTGGTGAGTGGCAGCTCCATGGTAGGGCTGGAGAAAAGAGGTCAGATCCCCAGGAAGGGCTGCTGTGATGTGACAGTTCAGCCCTCAAGAGCAAAGCAGATGCTTTGGTCAAGCAGCTCTTAGTTTTGGCTTCTCCAAAGGTCTCCTTCCCACCACCTTGCCAACAGCTTCATAGTTCCTTAATGCTGGAGTCAATTCATGGCCCAGCCTTCAACCCAAAGAGAGGTGGTGAAGGTCCTTCAAACCTGGAGAAAGGTGATGAAGCTCCTTCAACCCTCTGAACCTCTCACTACATTTCTCTGAAGCTCTCTGGGGTTCAGAGAGAGATGGTGAAAGTGGGCGGTGTCCTCATGGAGTCAAGGTGGAATTGCCAATCTTGTAGTCTTAGTCTCTGTCCATTTTAGAGATCTGAGATTCCTCTCCAAATTCAAATCCAGATTTTAGACTATCTGCTTTTTTTAAAAAAAGGCTTTTTTAGCACTCGTGTTCACTTGACAAAAGCCCGAAAGGGCATCTTAAAGACCCACAACATTGAAGTCATACAGGAAAACCCCCAGATGTTCAGTGTATAACAAAGTTGTGTGGTCTTACAGAATTCCTGTGGTTTTCATTGTGGTGTTGATTCATGGCCACTGTTTCAGGACAGAGGTACCTGGACTTTACCTTGCTGCAGGGAGACTCTTCTGGCCCATTATTCAGTGCAAACCTTGAGTTTTTCCCAAAGTCCTGGGTGATTTTTGCAGGAATAGAGGGGTCTGGGGGCTAAATGTACCAGACATGGTGTGCTTCAGCCAGTGGGTGATTGATGCTCTCCTGATACAGGAGTGGGATGTACTGCCACAAATCTTGCAGGAAGGTCGTCACAGGATCACTGCACTCTAATGGCATAAAGGATTCAGGAGGAGGACAGGAGCATGGCTACACTCTGTGCTTTGGAGGGTCTGGTCGGGCTGGGATGTGAGGATTTCTTGGCTCATGCTCCCCATGTTTCCGCTCCAGCAGCTCCAGCATCATTTCCTCCACGACGAGGTGTTTCTGTTCAGGCTGCAGAGTCCCCACTACATTTTGCAGCCTAGCAAAGCTGCAGGATCCTTTAAAAATCCCATCAGCCCCTGTGAAAAGAGGATGTTTCCAGGCTCAGTGATCAAAAATATCTGGGGATGGTGTGGATGGAGGTGTGCACATGTGTTTGTGTTTGTTTGCCTCCCTGGCAACCTCGTGTGAAGGATTTCGGAGCTTTCATTTTCCACAATGGTCTTCCTGTGTCCTTTTGATTATTTTTTCATCCTTCCCTTCACTTCTTAGGTAGCTACAGATTTTCCATGAGAAGAGTCGTGGAGACACAATCCTAAATACAATGTCCTGTGTTTATAAGAGAGGCTGGATTGGTGCTTCCTTCCACTGCTGGCATTCCTCACCTCTGGCTGGAGCTGGCCATGGGATGGAGCACTGTCTGGGATTAGACTTGGTGATCCTCGTGGGTCCCTTCCAACTCAGCATAGTCTGTGATTCTGTGATTTGAGTGAAAGATGTCTCTGATAACAAATTTCTGGCAAAAATCAGTCTTTGAGGGGAAATACAGGAGAGGTTCAAGTATGGCGTGAAAGACAATTCAACGGTGTTTCTGAGAGGATGGCAGTGAGGAAAACTGAGATACTTCTGCTCCCTCAAATCCACTGTCTAGTCATTAATTTGTGCAGCAAACAAACCCATTTCTGCCTTCTGAAATGTGGTGCTTAGGGGGATCAAGGGAGCAATGAGGAGACATGTCAGGGCTGCAGGGGAAGAGGAGTATGAGGAGACTTGCCTTGGGATGATTATTTTTAATATTTGTCATACTTCCAACTGAAACAGCAGACGAGCTGAGCTGGCTCAAATACTTGCAGAAAGAGCTGATGGGGAATTTGTTAATGAAGCAGGTTTCTCATCAGAAAATGCCAGTTCATCAGAACCTGGATTTTGGGGACATGTGTTGCAGTCCTGGCAGGAAAAGTGTATCAAACTGCTGATGGGTTTCTTGATTGAAACCAAGGAGGTTTAAAGGCTGTTAATAAAAAAATCTGTGTGAATAAAGTGATACAGATTTAAAAAGAGGGGCAGAGAACCCAAATGTTGCCTGAGGTTTGGTTCAAGCCCTGCTTTCTGGGCTTTAGGGGTACTTCCACTTGGTAAAAATAGAGAGAATTTAAATTATTCCCAGTTCTGGAAGCAGAATGGCTTTTGGCTACTGTAGGGATGTGACTGACTGCAAAATCCTGCAGACTGGTAAGAGTCCTCAGAATGACGCTAAAATTCTGTGAGGACTTGCCCCACATCTCCAGCCAAGGGGTATCTCCAGGCTGGAATCTGCATCTGGAGATGAAGCAAAATGCCTGAGGCTTGAAGCACATCCATTTCCCCTCCCTGTCATGTCCAGCCAAAACTCTTTCAGGGCAGAGGCTGTAGCTGCAGGTTCCTTCCATTTGACAGAAGTGAACAGGGCCCTTGTCAGCATTTTTGCCTTGATCTCACTGTCATTTGCTTGCAAGATCTAAACAGCAGCAATTTGAAGAGTCTTTTCAATAGAGTCTTTTCACAGCGGGGTAGAGGATGTTCCTTGTTCAAAACAAACCTGGTGGCTTTAAATCAGAGTCCAGGCATCCTCATTTCATAGAACGTAGATGGTTCGTGTTGGAAGGGACCTTAAAGATCATTGCATGGGAAGGGACACCTTCCACTGTCCCAGGTTGCTCCAAGCCCCATCCAGCCTGGCACTGGACACTTCCAGGGATGGGGCATCCACAACTTCTCTGGGTAACCTATGGCAGTGTCTAACCATCCTGACAATAAAGAACTTCTTCCCAATATCCAATCTGACCCTGCTCTCTGTCAGTTTAAAGCCCTTCCCTCTTGTCCTGTCACTCCATGTTTTTGTCCAAAGTCCCTTCCAGTTCTCTTGGAGTCCCTTTAGAGATTGGAAGGGACTCTAAGGTCTCCCTGGAGCCTTCTCTTCTCCAGGTGAACACCCCTAGCTCTCCCAGACTGGCTCCAGAGTAGAGGGGCTTCAGCCCTTGGAGCATCTCCATGATCTCCTTTGGAGTGACTCCAGCAGCTCCATGTCCTCCTTGTGCTGAGGATCCCAGATCTGGAGGCAGCTCTGCAGGTGGGGTCTCAGCAGAGCAGAACACAAGGGCAGAGTCCCCTCCCTTGACCTGCTGCCTGTGCTGCTTTCAGTGCAGCCCTTCCCAAGTGTTCCTGGAGCACTAATTAGATCCAGCCATTAGGTCTCATCTTTAATATTTTGCAGAACGATTCTATGAAAACTGTTCTGCAGCAGTTTCTATTCTGGCAGGGTTTTGGAGAGGACAGACATCCCTGCACTGGATAATTGGATTACAGTCTAATGCTCTGGCAGCTGCTGTTGGACCTTTCCCCATTCTCGAACCTGGGAAGCCAAGTTGGTCTTTGGCCTGGATGAAACCATTTCATAATGCTGAAAGTTGGGCTGGCAGCAAAGGGGATGGGTGAGGCTGGTTTGAAAGTGTGTCTTAGGAGGTGGAGAGTGCCATTTTTCAGGGGTGAAGGGTAGTGTGTACACTGACAGCATCCTCCTACCACATCCCTCACTGAAATCTCAGCAGGCAGCTCAGGAGGACGGTGCTGTTTGGATCCCATCTATCCCTAAGCTGATGGAAGGGAGAGAGCCTCTGCACGGGCAAAATTAAAAGCCTTGGGAGGTATTTGCTCTGGTAGCCCAGCTTAATTCCAGGATAAATAATGCTGTTCTGTGATATTCTGCCAATCTGATCACTCTCACAGTTTCAAAAGGAGGTGACAGATTTCCTGTCCTCTGCAGTGACTGGTCCCTGCTCCACCTCAGACACAGCTGCATTGCAGCAGGGGGATAAAACCCTCCTTTTGCCTAGGAGCTTCTTGTGATGCAAAAACAAGTCCAGGAGCCTCCTCACTTGCTTTGGAATACACTTTTCCCTAGGAAAGGCCACCCCTGGAGCCTCAGCTCCTGCTTTCCCTTTGATGAACTCAACCCGTTGCCCCTGTTCAATCAGGAAAGGCTGCAAAAAAGGGGAGGAAAATAGGAACTTCCTCAGGCCTGGCTCACATCCCTTCCCCTTCCCTGGGTTGCTCAGGCTCCTTAGATTTCTCATCCCGCCTTGGGAGGAGCAGGACCCGGCTGGCGTAAGGCTCTGAGCCGGGCTCAGCCCTCTGGCCTGGGGTGTGTCACCCACCATTTCCTAAGTTATTCTTTTGAGTTTCCTTTTCTCACTATTAATAGAATCTCAGCCAATGTCTGAGCTGTTTCAACAAGGTGGACGGGGGGGAGAGTGGGGGAGGCGTTACCAAAATAGGAAGCGGGAAGCTGTTGGGCAGGGAATTAATCAGAGGAGCTGCGTGGAGAGGGAATTAATCGCTGGCTTCGGGTGGGCTGAGGGGAGGATGGACAGGACGTGTCCTTTCGCTTTGCGTTTTGTGCTCCAAGCCGTGACCTTTCCAAAGAGTTTCTCCTCTGAGCAGCTTCCCCAGCCTGCAAAATACCACGTACCCATTGAGGCTCCAACCACAGCATCACTCCATGGTGGTTAAACTGAAAGAGGGCAGGTTTAGATCAGATGTTGGGAAGAAATTCTTCCTTGTGAGGGTGGTGAGGCTTTGGCACAGGTTGCCCAGAGAAGCTGTGGCTCCGACGTCCCTGGAAGTGTCCAAGGACAGGTTGGATGGGGCTTGGAACAACCTGATCTAGTGGAAGGCGTCCCTGCTCGTGGCAGGAGATTGCAACCAAATAATCCTTAAGATTCCTTCCAACGCAAACTAGGCTGTGATTCTGTGATTAGTGGTGGTGCACAGCAGCTCAAAACTCTGTCTATAACATACTGCAAAGAGCTGTGTTGGCACAACCAACACACCTTTCATTTTGTATTTATTTCATTTTATATTTTGAGTGGCTTTTCACATCCCAGCAGCTCTTGACCAGAGAACTCCCACACCAGCCCCATCTGAGAGCACCCACAGTGATGCTTCCCAGCTACTGCTCACTGTGGGCCAAAAAAGCTCATCTGGGTAATTAGCAATAAGGAAAAATTCTGTCCTCTCTGGGGCTGCCCCCCTCACAGACACACCGTATCACAGGCACGGTCATGGGATACACACATCCGGACATGAAATCATGTTTTTGCAGTGGACTCATTTCCTCCAGGCTGTTTGGCCACCATGCACAAGGACGTGTGTGTGGAGGGCTCACTCTCTCCTCCTGTGGGTCTACCCCACTGCCAGCACCAAAGGTTTGGGTTTTCTGAGTGAAAAATGTGAGAGAAGTGCAGACCAAAGCTTTAGACTCCCTGCAACCAGTGCTCTCAAAATCCCTTGGTAGCTGCCGCATTGCTCTCTTTTTCCCTAAAATGACAAATTGGTGACAGTCCAAAAAGTGAAATCAAAGAAATGGCCTCGTCGTGCCAAAGTGCAGCCAGGAAGGTCAGGGGCAAGTAGTTTTTTTCTGCCTTCTGGAAAACAGGGTGAGGGACTCTGGCTGAAATTCAAGTGAGCTTTCTTTTGGGAAGGATCTTTTCAGGGTGAGGGGAGTGATAACTTGGAGGATCTCCTCTCTCGTAGCATGTGTTAAATCCTTTTATCTCCGGGGCTCGTGGTGTGAAGGGGTCACTTGTTTCCTGCAAAAAGACTTACTGTATCTTTTGTGAGTAATTTTCATGCTGAAGGAGCACTGAACATAATCCTGTGCTGTCTGGCTGTTCTTTCCACCAGTCCATGATTACAGGGGTTTTCTGCTTTTTCAACCAGATCCTTTTGAGGACACTCATCTGGCCACCAGCCCAGGCAAACAGGGGCTCGTTACCAGTTATTACCCCTGGGTCCACTGGCAAAATTTGGCACCCGTGGCCAGTGAGGGAGGAAGAGATAAAAACCCCATTCTCTGGCATTTGAAAGAGATACAGTGCATGTGGAAGGAAAACAGTGACTCCTGGGATTGGGGTGTTCTCGCTGCTTGTTCTGCATTTGTTTGTGCTTTGGAATTAAGTTCGCAGTGAATTTGCCTAAGCCAGGCCTTCTGCGGGTGGTGAGCCTGCAAGACACCAAAAAAAAGCAATTTTTCTAAATAAAATGCATTTTTCCCAATGCTGCAGTGAGACAAAGTCCCTGGCCAGACAACTAATGTTAAGCTCAGATCAATAAATGTGCAGGAGGGTATTGAGCCTTTACTGCAGCAGCGCTTGGCTCTTTGTGCAGCAGTGGTGGGAAAACAGATTAGTTTAGTGCAGATGGAGAGAAAAGGTACATTTTGGTGACAGAAAGGTGCCCAAAAACCTGTGAGACAGGTGTGGGGATGGACACAGGTGTTGCTCCACTGTAGGAGGAGGATCTCACCCAGGCTCTCTCCACTGGCGTGTTGTGGGTCCAGTCCGTGGTGCTGCACATGGTCTTGGAATGTCAAGTAAGGCGTCCGCCTGGATTTCCTCTTCCCATGGCCATCCCCATGGCTGCTGTTCACCACAGCTGCTGCATTTCAGTCAGCAAGAATCATTCTTTAAAACAGTCTGCTTTGAGACAAGTAAGCTGTGGAGAAAAAAGGGGGGAAAATGAGAATTTGGTAACAGCCCAGCCGAGCTTATTAAAGGTTATTAAAGAAACATCACCTTCAGATCAAGTTTGGGGTGGGAGATATTTTGTAAGGGGCTTTCCAGGGGTCCCATCCAGCCCAATACAGCAGGAGATGGTTTGTGTTGCCACTTGACAGAGATACTGGTCTTTGCCCACCAGAGGAGAGGGATTTCTACATCTGTGACTAAGCATTGTCTGAGTTCAGCCAGGGTCATGTAGTAGGATGGATAGTGTCCTACTTTCCTGTGTGGTCAGCACCCATTAAATCCATCCATCCATCCATCCATCCATCCATCCATCCATCCATCCATCCATCCATCCATCCATCCATCCATCCCCCTGAATGGTGGCTCATCACTTCCAAGCAGGAGTGTGCTGACTCCTCAAGCTGCTTAAAGCCCCCTTAAATCACTGGTCCAGGCTTAATGAAGAAGAATAAATTGATCTATTAAATCTCTTGACCTTAGCAAAGAGGAACACTAAGAGTGGAGGCAGAGATACATAAAGATGAAGCACTAATAAATTTGTGGGCATCGACCTGAATCTTGGTTCTTCTCCCAGCAACTGGTGGGGAAACGGGAATAGGAACTGTGTTTCAGGAGAAGGTCTGCAATTTTACAATTGTAAAGGGGCAAGGAGGAATGGTTTTAAACTGACAGAAATCAGGATTAGTTGAGGTATTAGGAAGAAATCATTTACTGTCAGGGTGGTGGGGCCTTGGCACAGGTTGTCCAGAGAAGCTGCACCTGCCCCATCCCTGGAAGTGTCCAAGGCCAGGTTGGATGGGGTTTGGAGCAACCTGGTCTAGTGGAAGGTGTCGCTGCCCATGGCAGGGGCTTGGAACAGGATAATCCTTAAGGTCCTTTCCAACCCAAACCATTCTATGATTCTGTGATTTCCCTGAAATGGTCAGGCAGTTGTGTTGGCTGATCATTGTAGGTCCCTTCCACCTGAAATATTCCTATTCCTTTCCTTCCCATTCCCATTCCCTTCCCTCTTTGGATTCCTATGCAAAGCCCAGCTGTAGCCCCTTTGCCTCCTCCAAACCCACCCTTGCAGCACCCTTGGGACTTCAAACCCGTTGCAGCCTCCTCATCCCAAATCTCACTCCCAGCTCCTTCTCAAACATAACTCCACCACTCCAGGTCCTGACATTGTGGTGTTAAATTTTCCCATCAGAAACTTGAGCTTTCATCAGATCTTTGGTGTACAGTCAGTGTTAATAGACAGGTTGTGTCAGAGAAAATACTTTGCAGTTGGGCCAGCACAGAGGAAGGAACCAGATCCCTGGAGAGCAGCATTAGGCTAAAACTCAAACCTTGGAAGTGTGTCTCCTGTTTGGGAGGGCTGGAAATAATGCACAAGTGCTTCATAGGGGAAAAAAAAATTGCACTCTTCTGCACAGTCACCAAATGGAAGGCTTGCCCCCCCTTCCCAAATCAGGTTGTTACCTTACTCCAGACACATCCATGGATAAAGTGGCTCAGTGGCCTGCAGTTCCTGAAAGGTGAAAAATTGGTCAAACCCTTCCTGGGGTGAATTTGAGCAAAATCCCAGAGCCGGTGGAGCTCCCTGTGGAGGAATTGTCTCTGTGGCAGCTGATGGAGCTCCTGCAGTGATTACAAACAGAAAAATACACCAGTCTAGTAACAAAAATACCCGGTTTTAGAGCTGGGGGACATTGCAGAGCTCTCTGCGGTCAAAGAGTTCCCTCTTATCAGGCAAGTTGTCCTTCAGCTGAATCCCTCACTGAGAAACAGCTTCATCATTTGAGAATTGAAAGTGCTCTTCAGAAACCAACCTCAGATCTTCTTATGGATGATAATATGAGATTATTGCTTGGACTTGATGATCTTGGAGGTCTTTTCCAACCTCAATGATTCTATGATTCTGTGATTCCAAGTGTCACCTTATTTGTCTGAGGCTCCTCACCACTTCAGGGATATGAGAGACTCTCGTAACAGGGTTGGACAAACACAGTCAGCACATGCCTTGCTGCCCACTTACAAGGGCTGGATCAACTTTGTTTTGGGAATCACTTGCAGGGCTTTGCACCAGAAGCTGGTGAACCTCCCATCTGAGGGGAGACCTGCTTTCTGGGAAGCAGCAGGTCTCACACTTTGAAGTCCTGTGAGTTTGACTACATTTGTCATGGAGGTTCCTCAGGTTTCCTCCTCACAGTGATACCAAAATGTGGAATTTGATACGAGTTTAGAGAGCGTCGGGCAAGGCCTGAGTGAGTGACTCATGGATTATGGTCACCATTTATTGCTACAAATACCTGTTCTGGGTGGAAACCAAGGGCCATTTCCTTAGTTCAGAGTTTATCTTGGCATTTTTACTTTTCCCCAGGTGTCAGCTCTCAGGATCCTGCAAAACCCGAAGGAGATGGCACAACCACCACGGACACCAAGAGCCAAGAGCCCGTCACTGCGACCAATACAGGAAAAACATTCACTCCACAGTTTCCACCTTCCACAAATGGTCAAACAACCACCTCAGCAACCAAGCCAGGAGGCGTCACTGGCACATCACTCACCACTACTCAACGCACCACCTCTACAAATAGTTTGGGAACCACCCCATCCATCACTACATTGTCAGGTGCCAGAGTGAAAGGGACCACCACCCCAGACAACCAGGGAAGCCCACTGCCTGCCACCACCCTGTCAACCCATGGGCCTCAGCAGGTCAGCTCTTCAGCCAGCTCTGGAGCATCCACCCCTGCTGCCACCCCTGCTGCCACCTCGAGTGCTGCCCAGCAGCATAGTCCTTCACCCAGAAGCTTGGGGGTCACTACTGAAAACACTGTCTCCACTCATGTGAGCAGCCCTTCAGGAGGTTTAGAAGCTGCTAACAGATTCCCTTCCAGCACAGAACCTCAGGGAAGCCAGTCTTTGGATCAGCTGACCAACACCACTGTGAGCCCTGGAGTCCTGAGGACCGGCACCACCCCTGGCCCCAACAACCAGAATGTCCCTTCTTCCACATCTGACACCAAGCAGCCTCATTCTTCCAGTTCTCCAGAGAAGGAACCAACCTCTACGACCAAACCTGGAAGCATCAACACTTCTGCTGCCCCTTTAAATGGATCCCTGTCCCTCACCACCAGTAAAGCATCTCTGACTTCACCACCTGGCAGCACCCATAAGATCTCAGAGGCAGCCACACTGACTCCTGGAACAGGTAACAGAAGATAAGGCCCTTTTGTGGTCTTTCCCTTTGTCTACCCTAAACACCTCCTGTCCTTATGGGCTGTCATCCTCTTGTCTCATTTTAGGACTTTCCAGCGTAGTTGTCTCTGTGACAAGGGTGTGTTTAGGTCCCTGTTGTCATCAGAGGAGGTCGAGCCAATGCAGTGAAACTCAAGGCAGGAGTCACCTGGCAGAGCATTGACATTGGCTTTTGGATGGACTAAACAGTGCCCAAAGCACCATCAACTGCAGTGGCTCCATCTGCACTGAGGGCAAACGGGAGCAGTAGCCAGGAGTTCAGGGGTGGGGACTGACACTGTGGAGCCCATGAAACAGTGTGACAGCACCCAGAATGCTGACTGTAGGAGATCCCTAGTACAGCTGACAGCTTAGGGAAGGCTGTCTGGGCATGCACAGCAAATGAGCTTTAGATGACTAAGGGGATTTTGTGGCTAAACTCTGAGTCTACAACCTCTAAAAGAGTCTGAGCACTTGGGTAGGACATTCAGCACTGCTGAGGGAGGGTTTGGCTGCTGACTTCTGTCTAAGAAGCATTAGGAGTGTCCATGTGGTGTTCAGGATCCTGCTGAACACCATTAATATGTTTTCTCCAGGCCTCTGGAGCGTTTACGAGTGTCCTGGTGAGGCACAGCTTAGTGTCCCTCTTGGCACTTTGTCTGGTAGCATTCACAGGGAAGGAACCACCCTGTGGGAGTGTGAGGGCTCCATGGAGCCTTCCAGACCTGGCTGGGAGTGTGGGCTCAGCTCACATGTGGCTCTGTATAAAATCTGTGAGGACACTGAAGCCCTTCATTATCTTCCCCTGTAGAATATTGTTCTTGAAACGATTTGCCCTTATCTGGAATACAGAAGCCACTCAAAAAACATCTCCATCCCTCTCCTCCTTCCAGCTCTTGGCATCGCTAAGTGGGCCAAGGTCTTAATGCAAGATCATCTTCACTGGCTTCACTCAAGTCATGTCTTGAGCATTTTAGCAGGCATAAGGTGGTGAAATAGGTATTTAAAGGATGCTTCTTTCCCTTCCTGCTCCACGGGACTGTTCTCCGTTAAAGGAAGATATATTAAAATATGTTCATTCAAATTTGACCTCAAGCATTAAGCCTGAAGAAGAGGTCTAAAAACTCCTTTATATTTAATAAATAGGGGAGGGGAATGCAATAGAAACAGATGGCTTTGGAATTAATTCTCTCCTGGAGCCTTCAGAATGTGTCTGGGAGAGAAATGTCCATCATCTTTTCTGTGGAAGAAGCGAGAGTCCCAAAACAAAACAGGCTGTGGCATTTTAATTCTCTTTGTCACCATTTAAGGATCAATTAGGAACTCAGGGATGAAGATCCATATCTTCAAAGGGAATTGGGGAGACAGGAGGCTGCCATGCTCTCATTGCACAAATAATTCTAGGATGCTACAGACCTTAACAAAGTCCTCTGAGTCCTCAGGGATCTGAGACACCTGCATGGGGCTGGTAAACGGGGGGCATGTTCCCTTCTGGAGTAACAGGCAGGCAGGACACCCCAGGCTGTCTCACATAGCACCAGGAACTACCTCTGAGCACATCACCCTGGATTTCTTCCATGGAGTTGCAGTCAACAGAGGTTATGGCATTTCATCCCCTCCCAACAGAGGTGGGCTGGAAGATCCTGAGTAGCCAGGTCTGGGAAATCTCCATGGAAGATAAGCCAGATAAAGTGAAATGAGGGTCTCCCCAGAACACTCTGATGGGTTTTAGCTGCATAAAGTAAAATCAGCAATGATATTCTTCCCATATGAACGTTAATTTGAAAAATGAAATAAAAGAAGCAACCCAAAGCCTCTCCAAGCATTCCCAAATGTCTCCAAGCTTAGACACAATGAGCTTCAAGGCAGGGCTGGAGCTGAAAACTTATTTTCAGCTGATCACTAACAAAGCTGTCACCTGTATCTCCTATCCTGTATCAGTGTCTGTCATCTGCTTGGTTTTTGGTGTCTACAGGGGAGCCAGACCGGGGAAGCCACGGTGTTGGAACTACATCATCCAAACCTACCAGTGCCACCTGGAGCACTGCCAGTGCCCTGCCATCCACCCCAGCCCCGGGGGACCAGGCAGTGCCCTCGAGTCCTGGCCACCAGCACCTGAACACTTCTTTCCAAAACGAGGTAATGTCACCTATGGGAAGGTGACCACTTTGTCGTGGTGTTGGTTTAGTTGACATCTCATGGGCACATGGAGTCTGCAGCCCTTCTCGCTGTGTCTGTGGCAGGGAGATCTGCCTCAGGAAAACACAAGGCAGCAAAATAATTCCAGGTTATGGAGTCAGAGAAGTGTTTGGGTTGGGAAGGACCTTTAGAGGTCATTTAGTCCCATCCTTTCTGCTGTAGCTTTCCAGTGAAGAGACACGAAGGATGGAGGTGAAGGGGAGTGTGTCCAAAGAAGGGAATGAAGCTGGGGAAGGGTCTGGAGCACAAGGAGCAGCTGAGGGAGCTGGGGAGGCTCAGCCTGGAGAAAAGGAGGCTCAGGGGGACCTTCTTGCTCTAACTCCCTGACAGGACATTGTACGTGTTGGTTGCTTCTCCCATGTAATAAGTGATGGGATGAGAGGAAATGGCCTCAGGTTGTGTCAGAGGAGGTTTAGATTGTATATTAGGAAAAAATTCCTCACTGAAAGGGTGGTCAGGATTTGCAACACCCTGCTCAGGGCAGTGGTGGGAGTCCCCATCCCCAGAGGGATTTAAAAGCTGTGTAGATGTGGCAGTTGGGGACATGGGTCAGTGTTGGCCTTGGCAGTGCTGGGAAGGGTTGGACTTGATGATCTCTGGGGGCTTTTCCAACCTAAATGAATCGATGATTCTAAGATTACAGTCTGGGTGATGAACAGGGAAAAAGTTAAATTTGGGAAGGAGGGTTGGAATCATTATGGAATCAGAAGCCACCTTGGGGGTGGACTTGTACTCCATGAGCATAAACCAAGCATGGATGATACCAGCAGAAAATGGTTTGGCAGCATAAGGGGTCTCGAACCGTAAATCAGGATAACTGAAGTGCTGGGAAGGTGGGAAGGGGATCCTGTTTCCAGAAGATCATCATTGCAGGGCTGGATTGCATCACAGCCCACTGGCATGGATCTTCCTACCAGCCGTGCCAACTCCTGCTTTACCCTGTACTGCAAATCCTAAGCCTGGTTTGGGAAGGGCATTAGCAAACATTCCACAGACAACTGTGTCAGGTATCTGTGAAAACCCTTTCCACACATAAAGGGTTGGGTGAAGAGCTCCCAGGCCTGTCATGTGTCCATAAAATGGACCAGATCTTTGGTTGGGATGTCTCCTGGCTTGGGGCAGTCTGTTGCATTGGTGACCAACTGTCCTTCCAACCTTTGTCAACCACTGACAGTTTCTTTTCTTCTGTCTTTCTAGATCATCTGCAAAAACCAGGTGCAAAATAACGGGTCCACCATGTATCTGAAAGAAGCCAAAACCTGTGTAAGTACCACCTTTTTGGACTTTCCGTGGAGATTTAGCAGCTGGATTGTGTTTGGAGATCAGCTTTTAACCTGTGGTGCTCTGAGCATGTGAAAAAATGCTCAGAAACCACAGTAATTTCATCAAAATAAGATGCAACCAGTATAAAATGGTGAATGCAGACCCACACTCAGCAGTGTCACCCAGGGGAGGACATGGCAGGAGGAGAAGAGATCCATCTGGTCTCTCCCAAGTTGAAGGACCAGCCGAGCCCACACAGGTCTTACAAAAATGGGAATTTTAAAGGGTAAATCTTTTCCTATGAAAGAGCTAATGGGAAAGCTTTTTGCCTTGGTTGAGGGGCCAGAATTTTGTCACAAAACCCAAGAAAAAAAATTCTCCACAGTTTTTCTGTAGTTGGTGAGATCTTGCCACCTCACACTGGGGTAGGGTGGCATCCAACTGCAGAGCAGTTTGGAGGAGTCTGGAGTTTGGGACTCACTGTGCTCCTTGATGCTGCATCAGCTCTCACAGAACCCTGAAGTCAGAGCAAAAAACTCCATTTCATTTGTTTTGGACCCAGAACAAGACAAGGGAGCAGCAAAATGTAGTGCCAAGGCTGGGGACAGGCAAGCCCAACCCAAGACTTCACAGCACGACCCCTTCTGGTGGGTGGGCACTGTCTGCTGGTGTTCCTGGGGGATATCCCCCTTCAGAATGGTTCTTGTGGAAACTATGAGTCTGCTGTGATAGGGAAGATGCAAAATACTGGTAACTTCTTAATAAGATGAAGTTTTAAGTTGATGATAAAGAGGAAGAGACACAATTGGTGAGGTCCTGACAGACTGGTTGTATCCATCCGAGCTGTGTGTGGGTTTTGTATCTGTCTGAGCTGAGCTCAGAAGTGGGTTTTGGCATTATAATGCTCTGGTTTTTGGCAGCATTGAGAAATGGGCACTTCAGGGACATTCTCGTGCCTGTGCCATGGGCAGGGACACCTTCCACTATCCCAGGTTGCTCCAAGCCCTGTTCAACCTGGCCTTGGACACTTCCAGGGATGGGGCAGGCACAGCTTCTCTGGGCAACTTTTGCCAGGGCCTCCCCACCCTCACAGGGAAGCATTTCTTCCTAAGATCTAATCTAAATCTCTCCTCTTTTAATTTAAAACTGTTTTCCCTTATCACACTCTGTCCTAAGTCTTCACTAAGTGAAGCCACACTGTGCTCATCAAATCCCTTGAGGTTGAGAAGAGCACAATGGTTCCTATTGACCACAGCAGCTCTTGAAATTCCCTGTGCCTTGGTGGTGGCCCTGCCTGGCAGCCTGGAGAGGGCTTGGACCTTCTAATAGAGCCCAGGGTGCTCCTGGAGGAGGAGGAGCACCTGCCTGCTGCCATCTCATGGTCATGGCATTCCTGCTTTGGCTGCTGCTGGGTGCAGGTGCTCCTTGTCCACACACCCACAGAAGTGATGATATTCTTAGTTCTTAATGTTCTTAATGCTCAGGATGACTCCAAGTAGGAACCTTATTACCACGATGTCACAGCAGGACAGTCTCTGCTGAGACCATCCCTTGCAATGATGTCTGGAAAAGCTTCTCATCAGATTTTATATTGAATATATAAAAATATTTCACTAGATTGACAAAATCCAATTTTGGACCCTAAAATTACTTATGACTATGCTGATGTTTAATGCTTCCCTCTTCCTCATGGGCACAGTCATGCTCTGCATGGAGCCACTGTCCTTCCTATGGCTTTGCTGGAGGTTTTTTGGAAGCAGCAATGCACTGGAGAGTTAAAGGGTGGACAGACATCCTGGCTTGGCCTTATCCATCACTCCTCTGTGCCCACTCCACTGGGCAGTGGGGAGCTGGAGCTGGTGAGCAGTGAGTCTGTTTCCCTCTGATTCCTCTGGGTGTAATAAGGAGCCCAAGCATTGTTAGCACAAAATGCCAATTACGCCTCAAAACAGCCACAGAAAGGCTCCAAGGGTGCATCCTCCCAAAGCACTGCCCTCCTGAGCTGCCAAAACAACTCCCACCCGCTCCCTGTTCACTTTCCACTCGCTGTATTCCTGAAAATTGCAGCCTATTTTATGCCCCCTAAGCCAAGCAGATAACAGAGAAATGGCACTATCTGGTTTCCCTGCTTTGTAGGCCTGGTAAACACGTCTCCAGCCAAATCCTGACAGCAAAGTGAAAAAATCCTCTGCATTTCACAACCCGTGGGAAAACAGGAAAGTGTGTGCTGTAAGGAGAAGTGTTCCAGAAACAGATCCAATCCTGGTCCACAAGAATGAGCCAGAGTCAGGGAAGCATTGTACTAAAAATTCAGATCCAGCAAGAAGCCAGGGAAGCATGGAGGGAACACGGGGCTCCAGTGGTGGGGGACATGTCTGGATCACACATGGCAGGGGAGAGGACAATGTGCAGTCACCCACCCCGTGCACAGCTGGGCTGCTGGGGCAGCAGCACTGAGTTTACAGAGACCTCTGCAAACAGGAATTGTGGACATTTCACCCCATCACACCTCAGTTCCTCCAGTAAATTTAAAAATTTTTTAAAAAAGGAAATCAAACTATAAATCCTAAAAAATGGAGCTGAATATTAGACAGCCAGTACCACTTTGTGAACTGATGGTGTTTTATGGGCTGGTTGGTTCCCAGCATCCTTCCTCTTCGGGTGATGCTTTGAACCAGTGCTGAACAGTTTGGTCCATATTCTCCCACCCTCTCCTTTTCCTTCCTTTGGCTGCAGCAGGATCTTACTGACTTTTTTAATAAAATGCCTTGCATTCCATACGATGACTTTTACCAAGGTCTGGCTCACAGAGGTATTTTCAGTTGGGTTTTTTTGGTTGCTTGGGTTGCACCCTCATTGGAATGAATGGGTGGCTGGTCTGCTCCTCATCCCAACCCCAAAATGAGTCAGGTGAAGCAAGAGGTGATGATGTCAGGGGTGGCTGGTGTAGCCCGAGCTGTGCTTGAGCCACACAACCCTGTGGCCACCTCCCAGGGAGTCACTGTTCCTCCTCCATCGTGTCCCCCAATGGGATGTGGATGTGCCCGGGGAGCTGAGTCAGTGGATGCTGGGGAGCACCAGAACCTGCTCCAGTCAGGGGATGCAAAAGCAGCAGCAGGACCAGACCCACACTGAGGGAATTCCTATGTGACAGGCACCAGTCTGGGGACAGCAGGACATTCCCCAGAGCAGGTGGAGGGACCCCCTCACTGGAGCAGGGTCGTGGTCCCCCTCACCCCATCCAGCTGGCGGGGGTGGTTTGTTGACTCAAGTGCTGTTACCTCATTTGGGGATGTTAGTTTTAGGTCCCCGCCAGTGTGGGAACCGGATTCGAGCTGCTCGGCAGCGCCTGTCAACTCCGGCCAAGGAATGTGAGCGGCTCCAGCGGCGGAGGGGAGAGCTGCCAGGGCATCCCTGCCGGCTCAGCGGCCTTACCCTGCCCCTCTCCAACCCTGGAAAGGGTCACTCCCTCCAGTTCAGCCCCGAAGGGTTCCCAGTTCAGCCTCTGAAGGGGTTTGGGCACTGCTCACCAGCCCGCAGTGAAGTGGTTTCGGTGCTCAGGTGGGTTTTAGCCTCTCATGATTTCCCTTCACACACACAAAAAAAGGCATTTTAAAGGTCTTTTTTCCCCCTCCATCGTGTGGTAGGAGCAGAAGTGGGTTAAAGGGCTGGGGGAAAGCAGAGCTGCAGCAAAACCTGGGGAAGGAAGATGAAGGGAGGCAGCAGAGGGTTTCCCTGCCTCTGCTGAGCACAAAGTGCTGCACAGGAAGAGATTGATAAACCGCAGGACATTCCAAGCGTAGGAGCACAACCCAGCGTCCAGAAAGGATAAAACCATCGCCACGACCAAGCCATAGCCCCCTCCTCCTTGTCCTGCTGGGAACCAGCTTTCTAGGGAATGCCACCTAACAGAGGCCTCTTCTCGCTGCCCACAGGGGTGGGAGCAGGTTTTCCATGCAGCTCTTTCCTAAGGGATGCACCTGGGATGGTGCAACTCCACAGAGGAGCCTGGGGGAAGTTTCTCCCGGTGCAAAGTGAAAGGACAGGCGAGGGCCAGCAGCAGTTTCCAGGGGCCTCACAATGCTGAGCTCACCCTCACGCTGTATTCAGGACCAGTCTTCCGCCCCAACAAGTGCATCCTGTCTCCACTGCTGCTTCCCAAATATTTAGATAAGATAGGGTGAGATTAGGTGCCTTCCTTGGCCAGGCAGATCCCGTCCTTGTGGAGCAGCAGGAGGATGGTGTGAGCGGGACATGGTGCAAGTGGTGTTGGAGAGGGAGGGAAAGGTTTGGGGTGATGGAGCAGAGTCTTTCCCAGCCAGGCACCTCATTTCAGCATGGATTCAGGACTTTTACACACAGGATCTGTGCGTGAGCATCTGTGCAAGGAGGACTTGTGCACACAGTGCTTGTGCACGCAGGAGCTGTATATGCATACAGGTATATACACAGTCCTTTCATACAGGACCTGTGAAGGCCAGGTCCGGGCATAGAATGACAGAATCATTTAGGTTGGAAGAGCCCTCTAAGATTACCAAGTCCAGCCATTAATCCAGCACTGCCAAGTTCCTTAGTCCCTTAGTGCCACATCCACACTTTGGGATCTGTGCGTGCAGGAGGGTGATTGTCTCTACTTTAGTGAGCTCCCAGCTGCTATGAAGGATTCAACAGATACAAAAAGCCTTGGGAACATCTCGGAGGGAGCCGGGGCTCCACCCAGCCCTCCAGCACTGATCAGGCTACTCGNCCTTGGGAACATCTCGGAGGGAGCAGGGGCTCCACCCACTGATCAGGGTACTCACCCCAGGGATGCTCCAGTTTGCTCAGAGAAGCTGTGGCTGCCCCATCCCTGGAAGTGTTCAAGGCCAGGTTGGATGGGACTTGGAGAAACTTGGTCTGGTGGAAGGTGTTGCTGCCCATGGCAAGGGGGGGTGGAACAAAAGGATTTTTAAGGTCCCTTCCAACCCAAACCATTCCATGGTTCACTCTATGATTCTATACAAAAGCGAAGGACTGTCTCTTGCTCTTCCCCACAGAACCACGGGGAAGCTCCAGGCAGGACAGGGACCTGTGTTGGTGGGGACAGAGGGTAGAAATGCGGGGGGTAGAAAGTCTGAAGACACCCCTGGGGGAACAGTGGGGCTGCACAGCCCCGTCCTGGTCCCACTGTGGCCCCTCAGCCTCCCCAGCCCCCCCACCCTGCTTCCCTCAGGGACCTGCTATTCCTGTAACACCGAAAGCTGTGGCTCACAGATAAGGCTGGTGCAGGGCCCCAGTGAGGAACGGCAGCCAAGAGCTCGGCTTCTTGTAAAGAAACTACTTTTAAACTTTTCCTGTTCCCTGGGAGGGCTGGTGGTGGCCGGGCAGTGCAAAGGGATGAGGGAAGATCAGAGAATCACCGAGTGAATTGGGTTGGAAAAGACCTCTGAAATCACTGAGTCCAACCTTTGACCAAACACCACCATGGCCAACCAGACCATGGCCCTGAGTGCCACATCCAGTGTTTTCTTGAAGGGTTCATTCTTAAAAGATGGGACATCCTCCATCCTTGGCTCTGGGGCAGATGTTCCCGGGTTGGGGGACAGTGCTGATCCTCACTGTCCCCACAGGATGAGTGGAGGCTGGCGAGCAACAACACCTCCTTCTTTGAGATCTTCTGCTCGACGGGCCAGCACACGTTCAACCCCAGCAGGGAGAGGTGCACGGTGACACTGATGTCCCCTGAGCCCCGCTCCCACCAGTGGGCTGTGTCAGCAGTCCTGCACCGTGAGTATGATCCCACCATCCTGCCAGCACGGGACTGGCACGGGGATGCTGCTGGGTGCTTGGCAGAGCCCTCGGAGCTGGGCCATGGGGCTCCATTCCTTGGGCTGCTCCATCTCAATGGCTCAGGAGAGGCACAATGACCCCAGAAATGAGATTTACTCTCCAGGGAATGCACCAGATCCCTCTCACAGCCACGATGTTTCAAGGCAGGGACAAGTCACCAGGAGGAGAAGTTTGTCTCAAGTGATTAAAATCCAGCACCCAGTTCAAATCCTTCCTAAGAGACAACAGAGGGGAGTTTATTGCCCATATCAGACCCCTTTGGGGAAATCCAGCTCAGCCTGGGCATGCCCAAATGTTGCTTTAGGATCAGGGTACTGGGAGTATTGAGGCATCCTACTGCCCTAACACAAGAGGAAGGCCTGAGCTCCATCCTCCTCCTTCTCCTCAGCACAGGGGACAAATCCTGCACTGCTCCAGCAATGCCTGGAGGAGCTGGTTACAGCCCCTCACTAGTCTCACTTGTAAATCACCCACTGGAGAAGCTCCCAAACTGCTGGGGCTGTGGGGAGGTGGGGACTGGGGTCTCCAAGGGTGTCTCCCTTCCAAAAGAGATCCTGGCTCCTCATCTGGTTGTAAAGCACCTACAGGAGTTGTCTCCATACCCACACATCTCCATCCAGCTCCAGAAAGAAGGGTTGGTGGCACAACCTGCCCTCCCACCTTGTGCTCATTGCAGCCTCTTTCTTCCCCCAGTTCCTCTGGACGCTGACCAAGTCCTCAAGCAGCTGCAGGATAAGGACAAGTTGGAGGAGGTAAGTGGGACCCTGATCAGGGCACAGCTTCCCTGCAGGTGCCCCCCGGGGTGGGTGGCACAGGGGCCTGACCTGTCCCTTCTGTGGCAGCTTGGCATTGCCAACATCACCGACGTGACGGAGAGGGAGATGATCATCAACGACGAGTTCAGCACCCCCCTGATCATCACCATTGTCACCCTGGCCGGGTCCCTGCTGCTCGTCGCCGCCATCTACGGCTGCTGCCACCAGCGCTTCTCCCAAAAGAAGGACCAGGTGAGGTGGCAGGGGGGTGGGACAGGTATCCTGAGACCTTTTCATCCCAGACACACCTTCAGGTCATCAATGGTGGAGACATCCTGGCTTGCCCAGTGGGCACCACGCTTGAGTGTTGCTCGAGGGGTGCCCGAGTGCTGTGGGTGCTCCAGAGGGGCAGGAGCTGCTCCCTGGGGGTGGGAGCAGCCAGGATGAAAAACAGGAAGATGAGAGGCTGGTGATGGGGTGCTGACAAGCAGCACCCATCCCTGCTGCCACCCAGGGCAGCTGAGCAGCATCCTTGGGGTGTGATTTTGACAAAGGCTTTCTCAACCCACAACACTCCTCCAAAATCATCTATACCCCCCAAAAAATTCCTTGAAATACTTTTATGAGTAGTGGATGGGTGCCCAGAATCAATCCCAGGGGTGCCAGGGAGCCCGAGGCTGTGTGCAGGGTGGGAAGGTGGCAGGAGGATGTCCACAGGAGGGCATCAACACTGCACAGCTCAGCCTTTGCAAGAGCTGGGCCAGGGCCAAATTTCAGAGCAGCAGCAGCTGGATTTAAGGGAGAACAGACATGGAAAAAGAAAATAATGTAATTTTTATCTCAGGAAGCAAGTCTGGGTGATTTTAGTGTGGCATCCACCTGCAAGGACTGGCCATTCCCACGCCCTGCAGCACCAGCACTGAGGTTTTCATTGGTCCCAGCTGCTCTTGCTGAGGTTTCAGCTCTGGAACAGACAGAAACAGAGAACAAAAAGATCAAATCAAATTATTCAGTCAGGGTAAAGGACTCTCCCACTGGAGAAGCAAACCCCTGAATCCTACTTCAAGTCCTTTCACCACAAACCAGCTCATCCTTCCCCAGGGATCCCAACCTTTACGCCACAGGAAGGCAAGGGAAAAGGCAGCCTTTGCTTTAAATACTTGCAGTGTAAGGGAGATGAACACAGGAGACAGGGAAGAGCACACCCAATGCCAGCATCAGAATTGTCTGTACTTACAAGGCTTGATGTTTTGGGAAGAAATAGGGGAGGATGCAAGACCTTGATAGGTATTTGACCTGCATTTTGGCCCCCTTGGGGTTTGCAGGGTTTCATTATCCCTTGGATGAAATCTCCCTGTCTGGGGTGAAAAACATCCCGGCAGGAACAGGGAGCAGCATAACAGTCTTGCCCCTTACAGCTCAGAAAACAGGTATTTTTAGTGAAAATAGGGTATTTTTAGTGATGGGAACACGTGTCCCTCAAATAACCTGGTGCAGAGGAACAGGTACCAGTCCCAGTGGGATGTTCCAGAGGTAAATTCCCACCAGGCACAGGATAAAGTAACACAACCAAAGCAAGGGGTACGAGTTCCAACAATCAAACACATTTCTTCTTCCTGGCTTTGTTTTTGGGTGGTTTCTTTTGTTTTCCTCCTTCTTCGTTTCCAAAAATGACTTGAAAGGTTTTTTTTATTTTATTTTTTTTTATTTTTTTTCTCCAACCTTCCCCTCCCTTCCCCCTCCGTTGTTTTACCTTGGAAATACCCAGCACATCCACCCTGATCTCCCCGGGTTTGATGATGGACATGTGGCCCTGATCTTTAATGTGAGTTCCAACGCAGGGGGCGGAGGGGCGGGCGCCGCATCCGTAACACCCCCAGCTCTCACCTCCGGCGCTTGGTAGGGCCCAGGAGCTTTTAACAGGACTAAAGCCCAGCTTTAAAGCCCCCCCTCCCCTTGCTGCACGGCCGGGGGGTGCCTTGCCGCGGCGGGAGAAAGCGCTGCCCGAGCATCCATCCATCTGGGGGTTGGACCAGCATTCCCACAGGGAAGCAGAGCCCCCTGGGAGAGCCCAGGTGTGTCCTCTGCTTTCCAGCATCCCGCCATCCCTGCCCACATCCCCCCTGCCACATCGACCCAGGGGAGCCCCAGCAGCGCCTTTGCAGCCCCTCTGCTGAGCCCTGCGGTTTTCCTTCTCCGTGGATTCCCTCCCACGGCTGTCTCCTGACATTTACTTGGAGCACTGTAATATTTCAAGCTGTAAACCCAGGCAGATTTTAACAAGGGGCACTGAGAGCCTTCGGCTCCCCAAAAAGGGCTGACCAAGGACTGCAGTTCCCCACTGAATCACTCTAGGGAAGACAGGGAGGAAGGAGGCCAAGTGGATGCAAAATTAGGATGGGCTGGGGGTCTGCCAGGGGGTGAAGGGCTGAGTCAGAGCCTGAAGCACATCACACCAAAGGACCAGGGTGATCAAGTGCCTGATTCCATCTTTTTCCCTGCCTGGTTTCCACTGAGAATTCCAGGATAAGGAGGGATGATGCTTAGGGAGGGGCAAGAGACAGCGCAACATGGGAGCTGCCCCTGGGTCAAGGAGGAGAATAATAATAAAGCAGCTAAAAAGGGACAGGGTGGGAGAAAGGGAAGGGGAAGAGCGGAGTCGAGTTAGGGAGGCAGGAGTTGGGATGAGGCAGCAGTACTCCACCTCTTCCCATGGTCCTCAGTGGACCAAGCTGAAGCTGGCAGCTGTTCCTGGAGGTTCTCCACATGTCCCTGGCTGCTTTTTCCTCCCTCCCATCATTAGAGTCTCTCTTGCCAGCTCCATGCTATCCCCTCGCTGCCCCAGCCTCAAACCTCACCATCAAAGTCTCCATATGCAGTTATATAAATGTACATGGGGCAGCTGTCATGGCTGGCTGGGAGGTGACAGCCCCAGGGTGACAGGCACAGTGTGGCCAAGGTGTTTTCCAGTGGGGTTTATGAGTTTTCTTTCCTCATAGCAGCGCCTGACCGAGGAGCTGCAGACCATGGAGAATGGCTACCACGATAACCCCACACTGGAGGTGATGGAGACCTCCTCTGAAATGCAGGAGAAGAAGGTGAACCTCAATGGTGAGCTGGGGGACAGCTGGATCGTTCCTCTGGACACCCTCATGAAGGAGGACCTGGAGGAAGAGGAGGACACGCATTTATAGGATGCAGAACTCAATGAAGCAAAAAACGAGCAACATCCCTTCCCAAAAAAACCCATAATCCCTATACACACGCACACACAGCTCCAAAATAAGGTAATATCCCCCCCTCCCAAAACCAGAAAATCCCTTAATGAACTAATCATGGTCCCTTGTGCCACCACGTGGGGTGTGGGATGGAAGAGGAAGGGGCACATCAACACCAGCCACTTTGGTGGCCACATCAAGACAAGCATCCTCCACGCCCCATCCACCTCCCACACCAGACCTGACCAGCCTTGGGCAAACAGGGTGGCTTTGCTCCTGAAGAGCTGCTGGTGTCTCCTCCAAGTGTGTCCCCTCCCATCCCACATCCGACCACACCAACTGCATCCTCCAGCTGCCGAGCAACTCAAAAATAAAGAGAAGTCAACAGGACGGGAGGGGGAGCACATCTGACAGCAAACCAGCACCTGGCAATTACAGCTCGAAAAATGCTCTGGCCCACGCTGTTTAGTCATCACTGACACCCAGGTAGTGAGTGGAAAAAGCTGGAACAGTTCCTGTTTAATCCAGTTTCCATCCTCTGCCCAGAAGTCACCAGCTAAAACGCACAAGAGCCCTTCCTTGTGCCACAGGCAAATGGATGCACTGGGATCCAGCGGGATGGCAGGGATTCAGCAGTGCCAAGTGATGCTCAGCCCGGCTGCCAGGGGCTGTGGAACAGATCCTGCACCCACCTGGAGACCAAGAGAGGTGCAGCAGTTTATTGCATTGATCGGATGAGATGGGTAGGGAGAGGAAAAATTCCTTGAGTTCATCCCTGTTAGGGATGTTCATTCCTCTTAGGGAAAGGTGTAGAGACCAAGAGTGATGTCTGGTCACTAACCCAGGCACAGTGTTGGGGTTTTGTGGTGCAGGAGCCCAGTTCTGCCACTGCACTTTCCTACAGAAGGATCAGTTGCGTTCCAGGAATTATGCAGCAGCATCTCACAGCTCCCATCCATCCTCCACGAGACCGTGGGACACGGGCACGGCGATGGTTTGTGATTTTTGTGGTCACATTTTCCTGTGTGAGCAGCAGAGGAGGTGAAGGAGCAACAGAAGGATGAGCCAGGTGTCTTCGTGGTATTCAGGGTTTTCCATGGGTACAGCCCTTGGTGTTTCCTTCCCTGGAGGTTTCTAAGCTCAGTCCACACTCTGAAGCTTTTCTTCACAAGCCAGTAAAATGATAGAGACCAGCAAAGCAAATTCCAGCTCAGCAGCAAAGCCAGGATTGAGCTTTGTCCTGCAGCCTTTGCTTTGTCATCCAGGTATCCTTTTGCTGTAAGTCTTCAGAGGGGAAAAGAAAAACATACAGGAGCAGAAAGGGGCTGGACTGAGGCCTTTTCTGGCATTCTCACCCCACCCAAATGCTCTAAAAGGATGGGGAGAGTTTCACATCTTTGCTCTGGCTCTGGTGAAGCAGCTCAGGTCCTGGCAGAGTCAGGGGTCCATCCACATGGGAAAGAAAGAGGACCAGAAGGTCATTTGTGTGATTCCATCTCCCAGCAGGAGGATGGTGGTGGTCCCAAGCCCCCTGCAAGCCAGAGGAGCTGCAGATAAGAGCAATGCCCAAGCATGGCCTTTCCTTTCCCCTGCTTCCCAAAAACTGTGCTTGGAGAAACCCAGCTTGGAGAAACCCAGGTCGAGTTGGTCCTTGGGAGTTCTCAGGAAGGAGAGGGTCGGGGTGGTTCTCTCAGCCCCAGGACAGGCACTGGCAGAAGATACAACTGGCTCTTTTCCTGCACCGAAGGGCAGAGTCTGAAGTGTTCAAACCTTTCTATTTTTGTATGTAAATATTCCTGCTATTCATTGGCAATGTACTCTGCACACTTCACTTACCTGTGCACTGCACTATGGGGAAGTAATTTTGGAGGGGAGAGGCAATAAAAAATAAAACTAAAAAAAACTTAAAAAAAAAAAAAAAAGATAGAAAAAAAGAAGGAAAAAAGCTAAAGACCAGCCTGGTAGGGGATCAAAATTTGACACAAAGCAGGCAAACACCTCTCACCCAGGTAACCCTGAGCCACAGCTTTGTCCCTGCTCTGGGAGCAGTTCAGCTCTTTCACATGGCCACAAAGCTCAGAGAACTGGTCTCAGCATTTGCAACTGCTTCCATGAGTGTCTTGGAATCCCAGCTGCCCTGACAGATGAGCAGCAGGTCAGTGATCTCATGTTTTGTCCCTCCCACAAAATAAACGTGGAGAAAACACGGGGCAGCAGCGACACCGTGGCCACAGGGGCTGGTGTTCCACAAGGACAGCCCTGGCAGAGCATCTCCAGGCAGTCAGGCTTTGGCATGTGCCTAAAGATTCCCCCTTCTCAGCAAAGAGATGCCAAAGTGCTTTAATGAATCAGGTCCAAAGACTTTCCAAGAGAACCCTACAAAGGCTTGAGATGAAGTAACCTTTCCAAGCAGAGACCAGTGAAGATATTAAGTGCTCAGCAAGTGCTTATAGTGATTTATATTTGAATAGGAATTGTACATTTATTTATTTTTCCAGACACCATATTTTTAAACCACTAATATTTTATAGTAGATTTTCCTTCCCCTATTTAAAGAACTATTTCCACAGGAAAAGAAAATAGTGCTTTTTTTTTTTTTTTGATGTTGAGAACATTCTTTTTGGAAAAAAAAAATCAGGTAGGAAATGCAGCAATGAGCATCTTTGGCCTTAACCTTTCCCTGCGTAGACTGTAGCCATAATTGTTAGACCAAAAATAATAGATAATAAAAAAAAAAAAATCTACCCAGGCATTTCCTCCCTCCCTGCCCCTCCTCCCTTCCCCACACTCCTCTCCCTCAAAACAGCTTTAACATCCGACATGTTGTACAAAGAAATTATTGCTCTTACCTTTGAGTGAGAGTTTTACAAGCAGCTCAGATGTCCTTGCAAGAGATTTTTCTATTTTCAGATTCACAAGGAATGTGTAAATACTTTAGGAACCATTTTATCTCCCACTCACAGTGCCATGACCCAACTGATGAGGTTGCTACTGTGACCGTTGCCTACAGAAGACACACAGAAGTCATAATCCATATGGGACTGGAGAAGGAAAACCTAATTCCCAAGGCTGAAACTTGCACATATTCTAGAATTCTTATGTACTGTGTAGCAGCATCTCACAGGGACAGGAGTCTGATTTACACTGGAATTTACTGAGGAACTGGATTGTAGAGATTATTCTTGCATTTTCCTACAAATATATTTTGAAAGCATCATGTATTTCTGTCAATAAACATTCTTATGTAAAAGACTTGTTTCTTGGCTGAGTGAAAAGGGGGTGGGCAGGGCAGAGCTTGGGCTGCAGAGTCACAACTTTCTGCTCTGTACATGTTACATGGGAAAACATTGGACCAGCTGGAATAAAACCAAGCCAGACCTTCAAGGTAGCCAGCCATGGAAGAACTGGTATTTTTCCCATGCAGGAGGAAGTATGATAGTGGTGGAGAACTTATCTTAATTTATAAAACAGACAACTCAAAGGGGTGGGACGCTGGGTTGATGTGGGTGAGGGCAGTCCCACCACAGCCAGAGCACTTGTTTGAGCTCTCAGTGCCTTCAGGCTCATGGAGGGAAGGGAGAGGGAGCTCATCCGTATTTCTGCATTTCATCCCAAATCCCTCCTGGCCTCACTCTCAGGTCAGGCTGTGGAGGAGGGAATCAATCAAACCTCACCCCCGTAGGCCAAGAATGGCAGCACTCAAGGGCAGCAGCAGCGTGGGCAGTTCAGTGTCTCCATCTGCCTTCAAGAGCCCCAAAATAGAACATTTTGTTCCAGGTTAAGTTTCTGCTTATGTAGGAAAAAAAAAAAAAAAGGAATTTGGTTTAAGTCAAATATTAAAAACCAGTGGTTTGCAGCAGCCTACGTTCTAACTCTGTGATCCTCCCCAGTAAAAGTTGTTGTGAATGTTAGGAACACACTGGATTTATGGGATACCGACTCAGCTCATCAGTGATGTCAGGGAACAGGGCCAGACATAATGCACCAGTGGTTTCACAACTTCTCCACCACTGCAAGACCTTCCACAGACATTTTTCCATTCTCAGAAGTGATGTGAGAACAAACAGATCTTAAATAAACACCCTTGCTAGCATATACATTTTTATTAAGAAAAAAAATGAACAAAATACATTCTCTCCTTATGTACATTACATACAACATAACTACATTTGTAGATATTCCTCAGGTCACTCATTCATTTATGTACAGCATGGGGCTCACACCAACCCAGAAATCATCAAAGATGATTTATGCCAAGGAAGAAAATTAACACTCCGGGCTCAACAAAGATCATCCATAAAGAAAAGGGTGGGATGGGGAATCATCGGAATCCAGGAATGATGCCTGTGACCACCATGGGCTCAACACAGGACTAGTGAGTATTTGACTTGCCTATTAAAACACATGAGCAGTTCACAGTGTTCATCACCCCACGGATGCTCCTTTCCAGCCCAGGGCTTTCCACACCTCTCAGCTCAGCTCTCCTGTGCTCAGGTGTCCGAGACAACAACAGGAATTCAGACACCAACAGGAATTCAGACGGACACCAGAGCTGGCGGGATTGCTGTAGAGAGGCAAATGTTCCAAGCTGGGTGCCAAAACAGAACAGAAAGGGCCAAACTGTGGACAGGGGGTGGACACACACTTCCAGCACTACATAGGGAATAACCAGCTTTTGGGGACCACACGAGGGTGCAGAGATAATGAACACTGAAGGTCCAGACAGACAAGCCACCACACAATATAGTGCCACCATCAGAAGAGGCAACAGCTCAACAAACAGCTCAACAAACCACCCCAAGCAGGTGATGGTGTCCAGCCAGCTCACCAGTGTTTGATCCCAAGCTACTCAGATCCTTTCTATGCCATCAACTTCCCTAAGAGGGATTATGGCAAGTTCCAAAGGGAAAACGTTTAATGAGGCTCAATACTTCCAAAATGAGACACGTTGCCTCTCAGCATCTGAATGCACAAAATGCACACCACCACCAGCCCACAAGGATGGGAATGTCATCTCCAATTAACTGGGAATGAGCCCACAGACTGTCATTTGCTGCCCCTCAGCAAAGTGGTCTGTGTGGTTCGGGGCCTCACAAGGCTCAAGACTCCCATAAACACATTTGTTTGTATAATGAAGCTCATTTCTCTGGCTTTAGGCCTCCCCAGCATCCCCTCATTTCCTGTTGTGGAGGAGGGTGTGCTGGAAGATACAGCAGAAAATACAGCTATAGTAAATAGTAACAGCTACTAATAACGAGGGGGTTGTTTTCTTTTCCACTACCCAGAACAGCAGCTTCTCAAGTGAAAAGTGTTTCACGTGTCAAAGCATCAACGGGAGGGAGGGGAGGAGGGATTGGAATGATGAGGGAGAGGTGAAGGCAATATTTAGCCTCCATTGCAAGTTTGCATTCCTGATGACCACAGCAGACAAGAGAGGAAACCAAGTCAGCAGCACAAGAGTTCGCCATTTTCCCCTTTTAAAAGCTGAATTTTTTTTTCAGAATCTCTCAAAAAAAAATCACTTTTCAGCCTCAAAGTGGTTTCTTTAATGAACAGACCCTGTTCACACACCACAGCACTTCTCTGTTTAGTGAAACACTAAGTAATTGATTGATTCCCTTGGTTACCAAGTCAGGATATTTAAAGTGTATTTTCCCATCACTGGGGAGAAAAACCTACCCGCTGGTATTTGGGATGTGGAGATGACTGCAACCACTGGAGCCACTGTTGTGGTCTAGCCTCCCCACCACCATGTTAATTAAAAAGCACCTTATCTCCCTTAATCTCACTGGCAGCTTTTGTCAGAAAGCTCAGAACAATTTTAGGTTTTAACAGTCCTTTAAGGCAGCCAGAGCTGGTCCAAGAGCTGATGGAGCTGCACCACCTCTGGTCTGTTTGAGGAGGGTTAAGCCCAACTGGCTTCCTTGCAATTGCAGGGGAGAGACTAAAATTTGCATTAGGCTCTCAGGTGTCTTTGGGGTGGGGGAGCAGAGCTCAAGGTGAAACTCCAGGACTCCAAGATCCTGGTATTGCATCACTTCCATTTGAAAAAGAGCCAGAGAATCCAGCTCACACACACACAAAACCAGCTCTAAACAGCAGAGCTGCTTGTTAAGTCTTCAAAGCCCTTCCACAAAGGCCACATCTCACACACCTACTGCTGTATTATCCCCAAGCCTATTTCTCTTCCCATTCCCTCTGCCTTGCTGCACTCCAGAAATACACCAAACACCCCAACAGCAGCTGTTTGTCTCCACCAGTGAAAGACTTGGGGTGATGGAAGACAGTGCGGGAACCTTGGACAACTTGTGGGCTGGTATCATCACCCTTTTTGTTCTGTTGAACAACTACCACACTCTTGGGGCCAAGTAAAATAAACCCTGAGCCAGGAGGGAAGGCTTATCACAGCACTGAACGTGGGGTCATGGAGGGGCACAAGTAAATTATGCTGCAGTGGGAAATCAGCTCCCACGCTTCCCTGTCCTTACCCGGGATGAAAAACAGCCCTGGAAAGAACAATGTAAATCACAAGGATCCTCCCTGACTGTTTCAGAGGGAGGCTTTTTGCAAAGGAAGCAACTCAAGGATGACATGACATGACATGACATGGAGAAACTGATGCCTCAATAACCACCACACAGCTCTAACCTTTAATTCTTCAGTAGGTATCCATTAAACTCAGGGAAGTTTGAAGGCATTTTAATAGCTGTGAAGAGCCACACAGGGAAAGAAAAGTCAGAATAACTGGAGGAATAACCAAGGGACCATGCTTTGACCATCATATCTGCCAGTGATACAATTTTCTTTTCAAATTAACAGCAAAGCCAAAAATCTGAGCTGATAGAGCCAGTTTTGAGCTATTCACTCACATTCCTTTTTCCAGGAATGAACTGTGATGCCACGCTGGAGCTGAACACTCCACTGATTTCTGACAGCACTCACAGTCTCCAGGTCATCAGTAAAAGCTGTGCTGACTTACAGCAAACAGCTGGAAGCCAAGACAACACACAGTTCTGTCTGCACCAAGGATAAATGAAGATTTCAGGGTAACCAGGTGATCCACTGACAGCAGCTCCAGCGAGCGGCTGCAAGTGTTTGGAAGCAGAGCACTGAATTTGGGTCACAGCAAGTGGCTGGAGTTCACCCCTGTCAAATCAAGTCCATGAAAGCAAAGGAGACAGCAGCAACATGTTATCTTTAGGATCTGTGCTTGGGAAGATGCTGCCCTGCAGATCCCCACACCTAAGCCATACAGCTGGAATTACACACAACCATGCAAACACCTCTTTGGAGGTTTACACATATAACTAAAGCACACATGGATAATCCCAAATTCCAGCCAGTTCTCTGATCTCTGCCAGGAATACCCAAAGGATCCCTGCTGGCATCCCTTGTGAGGTTCTCCTGGGGGACTCTCCCAAGAGCAATAAGCAGATCATTAACTGGCTTCCACTGCAAAACCACATTTGGATCCATCACCTACAGACAAAAACATCTGGAGTGAATTTATCCAAGTGCTGAGCCATGTACTGTTATCGTGGTTCCAGTACAGTAAGCCTACTTTTTCCACTCCAACTTTTCATTATAATAGAGGCTTTCAGTAAAACAGGGATTCTGCCTATAAGCCATTACCACAACTTGAATAATTTCCAGTATAACCTTTTCCATGACAGGATATGATCAGGCCTCTCATTCCCACAGGCATTTAATACACTAACAAGCTTCTGACAGCACATTTACATTTCGACAGTATTTACAACTTATATACTACTACAATCTATATCAAGAACAAGTCATATAGTTGTCCTTAAAACTCTCCTTTCACAAAATAAGACCGATCTCCAAATTATCACATGTACTTATTAAAATAGGCCAAGCTCAGAGTTTCTATAATCTTCCCCCTAAACCAAAACACCAATAATTTTAAACTGGGCTCACCTCTTGTCTGTGTAATAAATACAGCTATAAAACAAACACAAGCACTTCCAGAGACATACATGAACTGCTTTTAACTGTCAGGACTTCACTTGACAATAGCCAAACATTCCTTAACTCCAAGCCAACTAATAAGCTAAAATTCAAGGCATACACAGGGGACTCAAGGTTTCACAAGACACTTTTCCACTTTTAAAAACAAAGGGACCGAATGGAATCATATCTAATAATTTCTGCCATTTTCCCCAGAAGTGGCACAGCATTACACCAACAGAATTACTGCCTGTACAGAGATGTAGGTGGCACAGAAATTACTCAAAGTTCGCTCCATAAACTCTACAAAAGTATTTCTTTCTCAGTCCTGAAACACAGGAGGCAGCAAGAGAAGTATTTGTGTTACCCTCCTGCATTTGAAACAAGCAGCATTAATGCTCATCCTCCTCACAGTAATAGCAGCAAGCAAAGAAAAATTCCAAAGAATGCAGCAGTGCCCAGTGCAGGTTGGCACAGCAGGGCAAGATCGACAGCTCTGTCACATAGAAACTCCCTCTGAAAAATCTGCACACATCAGGAAAATGAGTCACAAAACAGCTGTTCCACATCCCTACGGAAAACACTCTTCCAGGCACATTACTTGGCTTTGGAAGGAATCTCTTCTGGAAGAAGAAACAGCTAATGGAGACCTGGCCACTCGTGGCTGCCAACTAAAGGAACATGGATGAAGCCATGGCAACCCCTGGCCACCAGCCCCACACCTCTGCCACCCCCTGCACACAGGTGGGCACAATTAATTGGCTTACTGACTCCTCAATCATTAAATTTTAATCATGAAGTCACTAAATTTTCAGGTTATTATAATCAATGGCCAAAATGTTTCAGCAATTTAACTGAACCCTGTCACCCCAGTACAATTCACTGCATAAGGCAATACCTTAGAAAAGCTTTTCCAATTGGCTTTTCCCAGACTGATTTTCCAAATTTAGGGTAAGATTTTGCTAATTGATGTTCTGGTAAGAAGCTCCAGCCTGACTCCTGAGCTATGGCATTCCCATGTGCACACAGAGCCACCCTGGGAAAACAAAAACCAAATTCCAGATGTTTATCCACACAACTGGATCTTTCCACCTTAACTACACACACAAGATGCCATCCAGGGAAAGGGCAAGCTGAACTTTTCCAAGACAAAGTTCTCCTTCCTCATTATACTCAGCAAAAGGAAGAGATGATAAAAATAAGCACATCACAAATACCTTTAAAAGAGCCAGAAGATAAAAACTACAATTAATTTCAATGAACACTTTACATCACTCTTCAGGCCTCCCCAGGATTGATATTAATCAATGGGATTCTCAAAAAAAAAATGGCAAGAAGGTGGCTAAAGTTTTATTTCATATATATATAAAATATAGTTTTATAACTATATATAAAATATATAGTTATAGTTTTATTATATATATAATTTTTAACATCTAAGAAGGTCCTTCTGCCATATGAAAACATTTTGGGCCACACTGCAAGAGGAGCACTGGCTTGGAGAAGTCATTTGGGAGAACTCTTAAAGAACTTCTGCCTCATGACTACTATAAGGGATTGTGTAAGACAAACATTAAAAAACTCACTTAATTCTACTTAATCCAAGTGACTCAAGAATCAGTTCTGGGAGACTTTACTATGTTAAGAAAATGTGTCACTCAACAGGAGCAATACAAAGAAGAATTTTTTGTTTTCCAGAGATCGTCTACTCAATGCTATTGTAAGGGCAAGAAGAACCAAGTAAGTGAAGAACCAAACTCAGGGATCTCAAAGGATATTTTTAAAAGCTAAATCAGGACTGAAGTCTGGATGTCTGCATCAATTTTATTCCACCCTGACATCCTCCAGCTTTAAAAAGCATACTAGAATCTTGTCACTTTGGCTTTAGAGACCCCAGTCCTCATGAATGAGTCCCTCTCTGACAAGCAATGACTCTCCTTTGCAATCCCTTATTTACAGGTTAACATGGAATTTACAGATGAAACTACTGTAGTGCAAAGATTATGTGGTGTCAAGTTCATACACAAAGTCACCTCATAGTGTAAGGTAAAGGCAAAGAGAGTATGTTTGTCTTGCCTAAGCTAAAAAGCAGCCTCAGACACAGCCTGCAAGCAATGATGGTGAGGGTCCACAACTTCTCACACAGCTGGTATATTTATAACCTCACATGCACCAGGCTGTGAAACACTTTTAGGTGGCTGTTTTCAGACCCAGTGGGTTGTTTGTTGGGATTTTATTTGTATTCAGGATTTCTGTAATAAGCACATCTATATGCTTTCCTGGAATATCACCAGTACCTTTAAAGATCTGCATGCAATTAAATCCAAACTCTCTGTATTGCTGCTTGACAATAACTGGCGGATTTTGAAAGGAAATTTATACTTCACTGCTCAGAATTGTTAGTTTAAAATCAGTTAGTGTAGCATGCACCAGTGCAAAAAAATAATTTAATTTTGACTTCTAGCTTTAAGGACACAGAATAAGGAAAGACCCTTGGCAAAGCCACCAGAAGCCTTCCCTTTGGATTAACCTCTCTGGCCACATGGTGCCTCTGCTGCTCAACAAATACTGGGAAGCTGAACAAATAGTTTCTGCTGGTTAATCACCAGCTGTAATCCATGAACTGACTGGTGTGAGCTGAAATCGATCTGCTCAGGATAAAGGCAGGTCAATATTTGACCATCCTCGAGTGCTCTCGTTAGCTGGGACTGTCAGTCCTGCAGGAGCAACAGAAAACCATGGATTCACACAAAACCCAGCCAAGGTTGCCAGGCTTCACAGGCACCCCCAGCACAGAGGACAATGGGTTTGGATGGGATTTCTGTAACACACATCAGACCTGACAGGATGCACTGCTCACCAGCAACACCATTCACAGCTCCTGGCATTCCTAAACTCCTCCTGCCTGCTCTGCCCTTTTGGGTTCACACGTGGTCATCCAAGGTGGACACACATAAAAATTTATGAAGAGCCTGGTTGATTAGAGAACTGTCACAAAGAGCATTTAATCATCTGACTGAAGCTGAGGATGCACAGGCAATGAGATCAAGTGATAAGGGAGCAAAACAGCACTAGCGTTTTGTGTTCTAGAGGGCTGAAGCATTTTGGCTGTTGCATTAAAAGTGATCACTTCAATCTTGATGGAAGCAACGCCTCAGCTGGAATATTCCCCTGGTATCTACATTTGTACTGTATAAATTCTATATTTAGTTAACAAAGCCTCAGCACAGGTAGCACATCGTAAAGCCCAGCAGTGACGTAAAACTTTCCACGTCACTGGGAAAAAAAATTGCCACATTCCAAAGAAACAATTTCATCAGCTTTCATTTCCTGCACCGAGTGGAGTCTTCCCCAGACATGTGATTTGCCATCCACTGAAGTGAGCAATGTCTGAACAGTCTCAAGTGACAGGTTAAAAACACTGCATTTGTACTCCCTGAAGACAAGCAAAGCCCAGCCTCTGACATATTGTTCCTTTCTAAGTGATTAAACACTAGGATGAGCTTTTTAAATTTATTTCTAACGTACCAGGACTACAAAAGCCACACAAAGAACATGATAAAGAGGCAATACAACGCAATCAAAGCAAGCAGACACTCGAGCTCTGAAAAAGACACTTGACCAACTCTTTATTTCAAGAGTCCAAATCATCTTTGCACACACAGGATTTCCATCAAGTTCAACAGGAGCCGTGAGGCCACAGCGGGTGCAGCAACGATACCTGGCTGGCATGAACATTGCTGGACATAAAGCTTTGCAGTCTCATATAAATATTTACATCTGCCAGTGTGTTCTGAGCACCCACTGACACTGAATGCACAGTTTCTAGTGCTGGGATGCGTGTCCTTCATTCCACTTCACAGTGCAGCACCAAGCCCTTACGGTGTTTATAAAGAAGGCTTTCAGCGAGGAAGAATATATTTTCTACACATAGGCATCAGCTCCGTTTCAAAGAGATTTAGGCTAAGAAGGCCTCTCACATTCAGATCGAGGTCTAAAATGCACTGACAAGTGAGTGAGCTGCACTGCACGGGAAGGGGACAGGCTGCTGGGAGCAATGCTCTGGACACAGGGACAAACACACACAGAAGCACATGGAAACGAAGACAATCTGCTTCAGAAATCCTACACCCAAGCAGGGGTCAGGTTGCAGGGGTTGGGGGGGGTTGTGGTGGAAGACCCAGGTCTGCCGGGCTCGCTGAGGACCCGCACGGTTTCCCAGTGGAAAAGCACAGCAGCACAGAGACCAATCCCTGGAAAGGGGCCTGTGCGGGTGACAACCACACTCCTGTTTTCCAAGGGTTTCTCTGAGGTTCCCACTTGCCTGCCAGGTTTAAGGAAAGGCTCCAGAGAGCAGAGGATAGGGATGTAGGTATTCAGTTTAGATGGAGTCTCAGATGCAACAAGACATGACTGTCAGCTGGATTCTGGGATGAGGTGACAGAGGATTTGTAACACGCACTTGCCTTCCCAGGACACAAGATTACAAGACTCAAGACATAAATTATTGTTACCTCAACAGATGCCAGTGTCTTGCCAGCAAGTTATTCAGCTGCTGAGGATGGAGTTGTAGGATAAAGCAATATATCATGACTACCTACAGATGAGGAAAGAAAAACCTCTCCCCACTCTTCCTCAGGAAACTGAAAATAAAACCCATCATTTTTAATCCCAGACAACTCACAAATCTCAATTTTCCCCCACAGGCAAAAAGATCACTGCATGACTGGGTTTTATTTTGTTGTTGTTTTCCCCCCACCTTTTCATCTTACATTTGCTAACTCAAAATCCAAAGTCAGAAAAAATATATGTATTTAGTCAGAAGTACGTCAGTTACATTTTATTAACCTACTCCAAGGGAAAAGCTCCAGGGATTCACCATACAAGTATAAAACCCCTTTCAAACACCCAGGGGTTACTATATTAACTTCATCCCAGCAGTCAATCAATGCAGTAAAAAAATTAAAATACTGAAAATGGATGCTTTTTTCCTCTTCCACGTGTCCAGCGACTGCTCCGTTACAGCGTGATGAGGTCCACCAGGTTGCCTTTAGGAGGGGTCATGTTGTCTGGAAAGAAGTTGACTAGTGTGTCAAACAGCTGAGTTCTCTGGGCATATGTGTGGTCAACGTCTGAAAATCCTGGGAAGGGAAGAAACAGGGAAATTAAGTGAGTCCTCCCTATTTTAAACGCCTGGTTTGGCTGTGCAATAGGCCAGTTGTCCATTTGGGATAGGTGTTAACAGTTTGCTACTTCTGCCTCCACTAAGGCAGCTGCCAGCTCTCCATCCCACCACTGTGTGCACATACACACTGAGATCATGTTACCCCAAGCCAGCACTGCAATCAAAATGCCATAAAAAGGAATAAGCAAATGCCTGTCAAGCTCATTGACAGGCACGTATAAACAGGGGAAACAGGAGTTCTCGAAGAAGTGCTCTGATGTCCCAGAAAACAAACTCTGTGTAGCTATTTTTACTTGGTGCCTCATTTCTTCTGTCCTCAGGCTATTCTCATTATGTTCACTGCCATAACCAGAACTGCTCCTTGGATTGCTTGGAGTTTTCCTTGAGACAAGCTGTGCTGATGGTAGGAGTCCCAAGTCAGAGTTGGTATTTACTCACTGGACTTGCACAGAGGACTTTGGTGCATCTTGGCACAACAGAGCTTTGCAAACTGCGTTTCTGAAGTGCTGCTTCCCAGCAGGGGAGGGTTTAGTCTGTATTGTTTATCCAAATCCTCACACTTAAACCATCAACAGCAAGAACAATGGGGCAGGCACACAACGATTTCCTCCTTTGTATGGCTGCCATCGCTGGTATCTCAAAGGAATGCTTTTTAATTCAGTGAACTCACTCTTCAACTAATCAAAGTCAACCAAGTTAATCAAATCAAGGGGGAGCTGAGGTTTTTTGTTTTGTTTTAGAAGTACTGCTTGACATGTGTATCCTATCTGTAAAGCCAAACTCTGGATAAAGTAATGTATTGATTCAAGAACTAATTCATCTTTTAGAACACTGAAAACTGGGGAAAAGTTTTGAGAGTAGTAAAGCACTGGAACAGGTGGCCCAGACAAGCTGGGGCTGCCCCATCCCTGGAAGTGTTTCAAGGACAGGCTGGATGAGGCCATGAGCAACCTGTCCAGTGGAAAGTGTCCCTGCCCACGGCAGAGGACTGCAACGAGATGATCTTGAAGGTCCCTTCCAACTCTAACCATTCTGCAATTCCATGAAAAATCCAACTTCTTTGAAACTTTGCTTAAAAAAAAATAAAATTTATTTCACAGGATCAACTAGATGTCTTCCAAACCACACAAACTCAGCAGAGCTTCCTCATCCAGCAGGGCAGAGAGTGCAGTCCCTCAATTTCTCAGACTGGGAATTATGCCTCCACAAAAAACTGAAGTCATCCAAGCTCTTAGCGAGAGCTCGGTACTGTGAGGACAAGCCAGCATCACAAGGATTTAAGTTATGCCTATAGCCTGCCTCTAGCTGGCCCAGGATTAATCTCTGAGCTCTGGAAAAGAGTTAACTGGACAGAAGAGTGAAACAAATCATGGCTTTGGCTCAGCCCTCCTGTTTCCAGCCCTTCACACCACTGTTTTCTTCGCTCTTGACATCGTGCCCAAAGAACTAGTTCTGCAAAGAACAGAGCGAACCAAACTACTCCAGGAATTGCAGTTATCACAGCAAACAGAGCCGTAGCCATGCTGTGAGATTCCAAAGTGACATGACAGGAGGTGCTTTATTCTGACCAAAGCTTCTGTTTACTTGGGTAACAGCGAAGGATCAGATGTAATAAGAGACACAAAATGATCCCGGGAGGCATTGGTTTAAAACCACTGATGTTGACAGATGTTTTAAATATGGGCTCGAGGCATTGGACACTGGTCATTATAAATAACCTCCCAAGTGTCTGGGTAGTGGCACTTTGCATATTCAAATTGAAAAGGGCCTAAAATGTTCATAGGAACTATAACATTTGATATAAAACCCAGTAGAAACTACCAGTAATTATCAAAGGGAACATCATAGCATTCCTCTGATACACAATACTCACCAAGAGTTGTGAAATCCGAGCCAGACTTAAATAATGCTGAGGCAAGAAGCTGAAACTGCAGAAGAGGTAAAGGACAAAGAAAAAAGTGTTATTAACCACACAGGAAAAACCCCAAAAGATTCACAGAAGTCTAAGTGGCTTTAGTTGCTGCATTTTCTCTGCACAATGCTCATAACTCCTGTGCCATACACATGAATAACAGCAGCAGGCACTTCCACATGAGCAATACAATTTGTCACCTTGGCACAAGTCGGATGGTTATTCCTAGAACTGAAGAAGTGTTGATGCAATGAAAGGTACTTGACTGAGAGCTCTAAAAATCTCACTTTTTACATATAAATTTCGCCTCTTTGGCAGATATCACAGTGCAGAAGGTAGAGTCCCTTCCACACAATAACATTCCTGGGATTAACGTGGTGCAGGCTCAGCAGGCAGGGATTAGATGGCACAAAAACAAGGTAATTGCTGGAGTGCAGAATGAACTTCTGGAGCACAGAGAAAGCCTTGCCCAGAGAAGCTGTGGATGTTCCATCAGGGCCAGGTTGGATGGGGCCCCGAGCAACCTGATCTAGTGGGTGGCACCCCTGCCCATGGCAGGGGGCTGGAACTAGATGACCTTTAAGATCCCTTCCAACCAAATCCAATCTATGATTCTCATGGCAACAACCTTTCTGAATTTCCAGACATCTCGTATCACAAGTTTAAGGCACTATCTCTTCAATTATAAACAGAATTTTGTTTGGAAACATCAGCATCCTGAATACAAACTCGTGTTTGGATTCAAACTTCACGTGTTTTAAGTAGCACATTCGTGGTTTTATTATCCCTTAATGTCTCACTGATAGATGGTGACCAGCATCTTCCTCTGCCCTGGCTGCTGTTTTCAGTCACCCACAGAGTAGCAAAGCTCAGTGCTTTGTCATGTTCCTGTAAAGAATGAGCTGATTCCTTAAAGGCTTGGAATCTTGTATCTCTTGTGTGTCTTTTCAGCACAAAGGAAAGAAGGCAGCGGGAAAACCAGAAAAGAAGCAAATATTTTCAAAGAAGGAATGGAAAGAACAGCCAGGAATTACATATCCATGAGATTCATTTCAATTTTAAGAAAAGATGAGAACACAGATAGTTTGTAGGCATGTTGGAGTGGAGAAGGTGATGAGTAGCAGCCAATGTGAATTTGGCAACAACAAGTTGTATCACATCAATCTGATTTCTTCTACGAGCCAGCAGGTCCTACGGATGGTGCTTGGCAATGGACATTGTCCATTCTGACTTTCATAGGAATTCTGAGGCTTTTATATGATATTTAAGGCAAATTATCAAGGCATCAACTAGATCAAGCCAACAGAGAAAGGCAAACAGGTCAAGTAACTTTACTGTGGGTGGCCATCAATGGTTTGACATCAAAGTGGAGCCACAAATCAGGAGTGATTCATGTGTGCCCCAGGGTCAGCAGCATTCTGGGTTTTCAGTGATAACCTGTCTGGCACAACAGGGCAGGATCACTGAGTCCAGACATTAGACCACGCTCAGACAGACTGACAGCATGGAGGAGACAGCCTTCCAACTGTTTTTCCACTAAATCCAGTTTATAATGATGGATCAAGGTGCATTTCACTAGGGCCAAGTGCAAATCAACACAAAGAGGAAAAAACAGCAAAACAAAACAGGTGCAAAGGCTCTGTGAAAATACACTTAGGAGTTATAATAGATCAATATCATCCTATTGTAAAACTGACAAGTGTCTAGAAAATGCATGAAAAGGAGCAGGATTTTCAAATAAATCGAATATTTCTGATGTTACCAAGGCTTGTAATAAGGCTACATTAAGGCACCCACTTTGGGATGCCCTGTATCAATTAGCAACACTTGAGGAAAGCACTAGGAAAAAATTAAGTGGTCTGAAACCCAAGTTCTATGAAGAAAGTGCAAAGGAATCAGGGCTGCAAAGCCTCCACGGAACAATGGCCAAGGATGAATCTGCCAAAAGCCACAAATGCAGAAAGCTGTTACAAAAAGTAAATCTACAACTAAGTGCAAGAAGCTACAAAAACACTTTAGCAAAATCAGTTTCAATGTGGCATCAAGGGATAAACCAGTCTAAAGTAAGGACTGCAGTGTGCTGGGGTAAGTTTGCATCTTTTGGGGAGGTTGTCCTGGGAAGGTGTAAGAACAGATTAGAAAGATACAGGAATCACAACCTGCAGAAGAGGGGGGAGAGGGTGATTAATTTCCCTCAGGAGGGTGAGGCCTGGTTCCATGAAATCAGGAGCCACTGCAGTGCCACACATGTGTTTCACTGCAAGCCTCATTTCCAAGAGCTGCTTGGCTTCCAATCAGTACCTACTAAAGCAGCTGCCCAGCAGAAATAGCTCCAAAAGTTCCAATAAAACCCGTGGCTAAATCCGTGCTGCTTCTGAGAGAAAACTCCATGTCCTGGTCACCCTCCCCTCCCACACAAGTGCCTCTGGGGCCTGCTGCCAGCTGCCTGGTAGCACATGAAGGCAGCTCTGCTCGGACAAGGTGGATCCCACATGATTCCAGAGGTTCCCCTGCCTCCTGCAGCAATGACAGCAGCCTTCCTGCTGGGAGCACAAAGCCATGCTCCAGGCTGGGGCTTAGGAGCCCAACTAAGAGACCATATAACCAGGATCCAGCTCGTAACTCGCTGAGAGGACCTTGTGCCAAGTATTCCAAAACCTCATCTGCACCAGGGATGATGGATTTTCACAGCTACGAGTTTCTTCCCCATAAAGCTGGAAAGAAGTGTCTTGTTTCCTTCTTCAGTGGTGACACTGCACTTCAGTTAACCGTGAGGGCTGTTGTTTGGTTGGTTGAAATTAAATTTATATATCTGCTCACATTTCAAAAGCATTTTCTGATAGAAGAGTCAAGCACATAAGTTTAAGAACATCAGTTATGGGCAGTGCTGGACCTAAATTGGTTCACTCTGTATTTGCATTACAATCCCAGCTTAACCCTAGGATGTTCTCCCAAAGTATCTCTACTTGTTTCCCAGTGCTTAGGATGGTTACTGCTCACTCAAGACCATTTCTCCATCAGTTTTCTTGTCATATTAATTGTTATCGTAACAGATGGTAATTTTGGGTCCCCTATTTGAAACTAACAGAATCTGATTTTTCAATATAGTGTATTGTAACACCTTCTGACCTCACAGAAAAGCAAAGCAAATCACACCTCAGATCTCTCCCATCAGGCACCAGAATGAAACACCCAATTAATAACTATCTAGGAAAAACAATTTGCTTAATATCACATGGCAACTCTGTTACAGAGGCAAGACCACAATTCAATTATCCAGCAGAAGCATCCAACTGCTTTAATCACAACAGCACCCATTTTCTTCTGACAATCCCTTTGGCTCACTGGCTTCATCCTTTCCAAATTAAGCCTCCACTGAAAGGACAACAGTTCCCTTCGTTGCACAATTAACTTCTCTCTTGGAGATCCAACCAACCTTCTGAGCTGAGCCAGGGCTTCCTTGGAAATAAATAAATCTGGTTCACCAAAATAAGGCTGAATTAGATGTATATATTTTGCTGCACACCTCTGCCTTTGCACAAAGGAGATGGTTAGGGGGGAATGAGTAACTCCTGTTTGGGATACCTGGCAGGTTGTATGAATCAGACAATTTCTCCTCCTCTTCCATAAAGTCTGAATGTAAGTGCTCAGATCACAGTGCAAACCAGTTCCTCAGCTTTGCCCACTTCTCTGGGGCTGGTGACTCGCAGCACAGGCTCAAAGAAGCAAAGCAAAGCTCCAACTCTTTGAGGATGGAGCAGTCCCTGAAATTGGGAGGGCTGAGTGCTGTTTTTGTAAAGGCTCCTTGGCTCCAAAGCCTCTGCTCCTGCAGCACTCAGGCTCTGAGGCTTTACAAAGAATCACAGCAGGACACGAAGAAGAGAAACAGGCTTTTCTTAGCTCCTTCCTAGAACCATTTGGGCTTCAGTTTTCCCAGAAATATCGGTCTAATGCAGACTCAAACAATACTTTTGGGCCCCGCTGGCTTTATCTGTCAAATTTATTAAAGACAAGGTCTTAAGAATGGAAAGTATGAAGCAGCCTTGAACAGGGGCCTCCAGCCTCAGTCTACAAGCAAGTCAGGCCTCAAATTGGCCTCCAGGTCCTTGCTCTTTCTCCTGCCATGCTCCAAGAAAAACATACTGCAAGTTTTCCCTGCATTTTGTATCTGTTTTACAACAATCATGGGATTGAACTTCATCAGTTGTTGGATCTCAATGTACAAAATCATCTTGCTCTCCCCTTTACTTGGAAAGCTTTGGACATTTTTTTGTATCATCTTGATTTCTACTGTAGTCCATTGACCAGCAGCAAAGGTCTGAGCAGGATTTCTGCAGCGTTCAAGGAGCACCTTTAGCCTGGCACATGATCTACTGATGTTTCTCTGCTTTAATAGCACTTGGTTTTCCTTAAGTATAAAACTTGGAATTCAATTTGACTTTTACTTTGACCATCCTTTTATATTTAAAACCTGTAGTTGTAAACTACCACCGAATTCACAACTGTGAGAAAGAGAAGAACACCCATGACACCAGAAAATTTTACTCCAACAGATGACACTTTTATACAACTTTAAGTTCTTAAATCATGGACAAAATTCCACATGCTCTAGGGATCTACCCTCCTTTACAGACCATGTCAGGGCTATTAACCCACAGCCAGTGAAAAAGACTCACCGACTAGAAAACCCTGAACTGACTGGAGAGGTTTAAGTGATTTTGAGCAGAATCACAGTTAAAGAGAACTGGATCTGCATTTGTGGGCAGGGAAGTTGTTGGCACACAGCGTGTGGCTACTAAAACAGGCACCGAGGGAATACCTGGTACTTGCAGGCATCTACTTCACTTTGGAATAATAAAAAATTGGGAAATAAAAATATAATCCTATTAGCATCCCTAAAATTCACAGCAAAGGAATGAAAATCTGGGGGTATGTTCCTACCATCAATCATCCATGCTACTTTAAACAAAATCGGTTACTAACGCCAAAGTAAGTTTCAAGAACAGTCTGTTTGTTTTCCTTGGCATCCAACTCCAAACAGCTGAACAGACTTGCCTAACTAAGTTAGAAGGAATTACTTCTATTACAAAGCAAGCAAACCTCACCACAAGGGGAAATTCTGCTTGTAATGGTATATACCACCACTCAACCTCAGGCCAGAGGACATGGAGCCACAGAGGCCGTTCTCCAAGAGAACTACTGCACAAAGTTGAGGATAAAACTATTCAGATGGGTCCTTCCCAAATTTAACAGCTACCCTAGGAAGAGGGAAAACAGGCAGAAATTGATCCCCTAAAGATGTGCCACACTAAGAATTCTCACAGCCTTCAGTGGCTGCAGCCAGCACGGGGCACATCGATCACATACATCACCTTTATTAATTAAGACGATCTCAGCCACAAATAAAGGCAGAGCATGGAGGTGTCTGGGCTGAGACACACAATCAAACTGGTGCTTGCAATTCGATCCGGAATCCAAAAAGCCTGCGTCAGTCCTTTGGAAAGCACAAGAGCTATTTGAAGATGTAATGCCAGAGCAAAAAGCCAACTCCATGTGATAACCGGAAGGTAAATTGACGTCAACTGGAAATACACCCAGGCAGTACCAGCCCAGCTGCTGGCTCTGGGCCACATCCCTGGCAGATCTGTTGCAGTGTAAAAAGCTTTGGAAGTAAAGCTTTATGACCAGCACAATTAATAATAAAAATAAGAATTAAAAAAAAAACAACAAACCAAGACCCAAACAAAAAAAGCATCCAAGAAAGTGTTTAATTATTCTTAGAGGTCACTGGAATGGAAGTTTTAATTCTGGTGAATGGTTTGTGTTGATCCAGTGGGCCAGCACGACAGACAGAAGCTATTGGATTTTGTCTGGATCAGACATTAGGCCTGCAGAGAAAGAATCCACAATACCTTCACTCAGCTGGATGAGCTATCTAAGCTCATACACTGCATCATTAATGTCCAGAACAGCCATATGCTCTCTGAGAACGGTAATTTTTTTTCAAACATTTTATTCTATTTCTACCTTGTAAGACAAAGCTATTACATTTCCCCAGAAATCTCAGAGGAGCCCAGGCAGACAGGTAAATTCTTCTTTCTTACAAGTTGGACAAGCTGAACACTAAAGGCTGAACTGGGAGAATCAAATGCAGAATATTAAAGGCTTTCCTGTGCCAGATGTGCCCAATGTGCAGCTTCTAAGGCAGCTCCTTCAGTCTGTGGGTGACAGAAGGCAGCTGGAATGAAGAGAGGAGCTTCTTGATCACATCACAGATACTTTCTGTTCAGGGAATAAAAAGGCCCAGCCAGCCATGAAATTCAAGATCTCTTTAGGAGTAACTGGCCTACAGAGAGACAGGCTATCAGCACACAGGAGTGACATGGAGAAAAGGGACATCAGAGAACAAAGGACACAGTCTGACTGCAGTGGGAGAGAGCAGCACGGGAAAAGAGAACATGAGAATGGGGGTTGTACGTTATGGGTTAGTACAGGTTCAAAGAGGAAGAAGAAACTTTGAAGTCTGTGTTCACTTTTGGGCCCCTCACTACAGGAAAGACCTGGAGGGGCTGGAGCATGGCCAGGGAAGGGAACAGAGCTGGGGAAGGGGCTGAGGAGGCTCATCCTGGAGAAAAGAGGGATCGGGGGGACCTTCTGGCTCTCTCCAACTCCCTGACAAGAAGGACAAGAGGAAATGGCCTCAAGTTAAGGTTGGATGAGGAAGAAGTTCACCAAAAGGGTTGTCAGGCATTGGAAGGGGCTGCCCAGGGCAGGGGTGGAATCTCCATCCCTGGAGGGATTTAAAAGCCATGTAGATGTGGCATTTGGGGGACATGGGTTAGTGGTGGGCTTGGCAGTGCTGGGGGGAATGGTTGGACTTGATCTTAAAGGGCTTTTCCAACCTAAACAATTCCACGAAAGTGCTACCACACTGGTAAGACAGTGCATGACTGGGGAAAATAAAAATACCTCCTTTTCTACCTTAAGAAAAGCAGGATCACCTGCTGTCTTTCCTATGCTAGAAATAACTAGAAAGGATGTGAAAATACATGATATGGTACAATTTAAATGAGAAACCATCTAACAGAGGACACAGACACAGCATCTGAATGCTTTGTTGGATCAGCTGTTTATAAAGAATGACCAGGATTTATGACAAATGTGATCAGTTCCAAGATCCTGATAAGAGTAAACACCTCTTTTTGCAATTCTAACCCTACAATTCTATACAATGCACACACAAGAAGCATATTCTCCCCCAAAAGCTTTCACTGTCTGTATAATCTTTTCTGTATCTAAAATAGCAAGTTAAAAGCACCAGATTAAGTGATATAATCCAAGGACTCAGCATGGAACAGAACTGCCCATTCTCCTATCACAGTTTTATATAAAGAGCTGTCAAATCACTTCTTAAGTCATTAAGGCAAGAAGACAGAAAGAACCATGGACTTTTTCTCATCTACCCCATCAGGAGCTGAATGCTGGCACATCTTTCTATATGGAAATTAATGACAGAGTCAAATCAGCCACTTTATCTGTCACTTCTCACTATTTTTTAATCTGTTTTGTAAAGTCACACCTACTGCAGTACTGGAATCAAAACAGGAAGTGGGAACAAATTCCTGGAATAAATAAAAGAACATGCCTACTGGATAGTATTCAGAAGGCAGAGGAAATAAGATTTTAAGGGTAAGCAAGCAACATACATCTAAAAACCACTTCCAGAAACACTGATCATCTCAGGAAAAACCTCTTTCCCTCCCCCAGAGCTGTTGAATATTGACAATCCAAAAGGCAGCATGAATAAGTTTCTACTCATTTTCTACCACACAACCAACTACAGACTTGTGACATTTCAAGGAGTTTACATTTCAATTAGAGCTCCCAAAATACACACCAGTATGCTGGAATTAAAACAAAGGCCTAGTCTTCACTCTTGGAAGTACAAAAACTATTTTATCTGGACCTGCAGTTGTTAAATGACTGTTTCTAAAGCAGGATGAACTTTAGCGTGGAGAAATATATGCTACAGCAAAGTGCTGGGCACCTGTAGAGCTTTTAAAAACTGAATAAAAGCAAGGTTTAAGAGGCTTAAAATTTTCAGTGAGAACAGAGTTTATCTTTAAGGCAAGGACTGTTGATCTCTTACCTCTTTTGTCTCCTCGGGGTCCGAGTGATCCACGGTGACATACAAATCATTCTGCAGGTACTTGAGTGCACTGAGAGGGTCAGTCTGAGCTTTTTCTTCAAACCTGCAGGGAACAGACAGAAAACTTGAGCACGGCCATTTTCTTCAGGACTAAGTAGTGCTAGTTCTACAAAGAGCAAAACCCATCTCTCAAAAGCAGTATTTGCAAAGAAAACCATGTTAGTGGCAGCTCAGCCTGTATCTGCTGGAATACATGTGTTCAAGCCAGACTGAAACATTGCAGGAGGGTTTTTGTGGGGGTGTGAGGGAGTTATGAGGGCAGAGTATCACACTCTTACTAAAAATATTGAAAGGCATATGTACAGCAACTTCTTAATGTTTACATTTAGTAAAGTCTGTCTGGTTTGTAAGGTGTGAGTAGCACCTCATGTGAGTTGCACAGTTCAGACACAGGCAAGCCTTGAGCACTTCAGTCCCAGGAATATTAATATTCCACCTAAAAGTCCTGTTCACCACCACCATTATTTCCTCATTGTCCTTTAACATGCAGAAATTGTAAGTTCTGTGAATTCCCTGAAGAATAGAGCCCTCAGAAAATGATTCTAAGCTCAACATCATCAGTGAGGTTCTCTGCAGCACTGACTTGGGTGCATAAGCCTAGAAAGGATGATGTTTAAAATGATCTTTTTCCTGCTATCACCTGTCCATCAAGTGCAGCATCACTGTTTGTCATCTTCTCATATTGCTATTTTTTCATCTGGGTCATCTACTGGGCTACTTATATCACAGTGGACATGTGTAGCCCAAATTTTGAAAATGGCTAGAGATGTAACTCCAGCCAAGCACCCACACCAGTCCCTGGCTGGTCAGGTTTGGCTCCCCCATATGGATCCCAGAAATGGGAGCAGGGTGCATAACCCCAAATTTCTGCCAGACAACACACTCCAACCTTTCCTTTGAGTACAATTTAAACAAGTAAAAACACATAAACCAGAGCTTGTCCCTGGAGGCTGCACAGCTGCATTTCTATACCACCACATCTGGGTTTAATAAGCCTCCCAGGTAACTGGGGCAAGGCCTTTATTCATTACTGTAGATATTCACATCTACTGTGTGGCTGATCTTAAAAGGCCTCATCCAGCCCCAGTGGTTGTGAGTTGAATGCAGAAATTTTCTTGCAGCCTCAGAGGTAAAATACCATCAGGAAAACTCGACCTCCCAGTTCTTGGCAGAACCTGATAAAGTATTCTCCCCAAGAATGCAGGGAGAGCTATTTATTGGCTCAAATAATTTGCTGGGTCTTGAAAAGCTGTTTTCTGCTGCAATTTCTTGACTAAGGCAACACCATAAGCTTGATTTTGAAAAGCTGTTGCCCTAAATAGCAAATTTAAGGCAGTTCTGAAGCAAAAAGCATCACAGAGTAGCTGAATTCTGCCTAAGTGAAGTCTTTCAAGAGTTTCTGAATGAGAAACTCTGATGACCTCACCACGGTTGAGTCTCAGATGTGCAAAGGCATCCAGCCCCCAGACTTCATTAACATCTTTGTGAGCTGTTACTATCTCCTAGCACAGTTTTTTCCAAAACATATTCCATTTCCTTGGGAGGTGACAGCAGCAAAACACATGTTGATGAGCAGCAGAGTGAAAAGGGAATCTAAAAATTCCCCATGACTCCCCACACCAGATTTTTCTAGTCTTAGAATAACATAGTCAAAGCAGAGTGAAGTTGTTTGTAGTTTAGTTCTGCTCACTGCTTTTTTATTAAGATAATTAACAGAAAATAATCAAGACCATCCTAGCATAGAATCATAGAATGGTTTGGGTTGGAAGGGTTGAAGATCATCTAGTTCCATGCAACCAACAAAATGACATTTCCCAAAATGTTTTACACAATATTCAGGTTTTAGCAACTTAAAAAGAAAAAGACACCTGGAAAAAAAAATTGCAAACCACCTTTGTTTCCATACCTGTGCTTTCTTATGAGGTATTTGCAGTGTCTTAGCAGGTATTCCTTTGAAGGTCGACAGAGCTTCAGAGACCAGAAATCATCTAATCTCATCTTTGGAGAGCAGGATTTACCAGGATTCCCTCCAAATAGGTAATGAACCTAAGGAAATGAGAGGCAGATCAAAAAGTTGATTGTTTGTGTACATGCATTGAACAAGGACAATTTACTGTGTCAGCAGCTTTGGAGAGGTTTATTCAGGAGGGAGAAATTCTGCCTTTTAGACAAGTTGCTCCATCTTATCATTAACCTCCCTAGGAGATGCAGAAAGTTCTCTTAAAACCACTTATATTTAAGATAATAAAAAACCTGCAGTTAGAACCTCCCTCTAGCAGATTCCTGAGGTATTTATAAACAAACATCCAAAACCCACGCAAATTCTTTCTTTAGGAAAATCCTAAGAGCACCATAGATCCTTAGGCACCAACCAAGTGAGTGGGAAGCTCTAAAGATGCTCAGAGTAAAGTGACAGCAAGCCCAGTCCAGCATAATTTTGGGAGATGACTGATGTCCCCCCATGTCCCACAGACTCTACAGGGCTTTATTTTGACCTGTCCACCTCTGAAATGCAAGGCTGGACTTACAGAGAGAGGCAAATTTCCAGAAGAGTGGAAGTGCCACAAAAGGACTGTTTATTTCTTCGCTCTATTTTTCTTCCCATCATTTGGTAATTTCAGACTCTGAACTGTTGATATTAAACATGCTACACAAAGGATCTTCAAATACTGAGGTTTAACAAGTCCAACAGGCTACCTTTCCCCACAGCTTTAAAAATAATCACTCAAAACAATGTATTCTGCATCCCACTGCTGTAGGCTCTCCTTATTTATATCAGAGGAGTTTAGAAAGGTCATTGGAACAGAGGTTTCTAAAAATAAGACTCTTCAAAACAAGCACATCAAACAGCTCTTCAGATAAAGCTGGGAAACTTCAATGATTTAGCAACCTTCAGAGTTAGAAACTTAGAAAATACTACTCTCAGTCTCAGGGTACCTTACATTAAGAAGTAAAGGCAGAACAGTATTTACAGTCTTTCATTCAAGTCTGTGAAGACAACGAGCAATGCAAGTTCTCCAAAGAAAATCTGCACCTATTCCCCCTTTAAATCCCCCTTATCCCCAAAGTTTTGAGCAATTTGGGTTTCCCAAATTTGGTTAACATCCCCCAAAATGCACAACTAAAACATATTTATCTTCTTCAGTTCAGACCGTTTCAGACTAAAAAGAATTTTTTGAAAAAGTCTAACTGCAAAAAAGTCACGAAAGGTTCAGTAAGTGTGTAACTGTAATTGAAATTCATGGGTTAATGGATTTATGAAGCTAATCCATGGGTTTGTGGTTTATTGGTTGATATGCACAAAGCCCTAAGTTTACTGAGCTGTCATATACACTAAAACCAATTTTAAGTCTATTTAAGCATCAATGTGTCTGACAGTGCTAAAGAATGACAGTTGCTTCTGACACAGAGTCAGGCATCTCTGGTGTAGAAGATTCTTACCTGTGATTAATTCACTCAAACACCCTTTTTCCTGGAAATGTTGGTAACTATCTGTGACCATTTAGTCACTAACAGGTTGTGAGATTAAATCCCTGAGGATAATGAATGAAGCTTCATGTGTTCTCAAGTGTGAAAACAGCTCTCATGTCTGCTCATATTGACATAAAAAGTAGTTTAGCACCTTATTTCAAAATGTGGTAAGTTAAATGAAAGTTATTCACCATATCAATCCAAACATTAACACTAAAAAACCCCCTACATTCATTGTACAATCCTGGAGGAAACAACTACATGTTAAGAGCAATAAGACTGAAAAATCACTATTTGCATCACCCTCATACCTTGTGCAACTCATCATACACCAGCTGATGGGCAAACCTTGGACAGGGCTCCTCTTCCTGAAGGCTTTTACCTGGATTTTCTTTTGCTGCTTGGTCATTTTTATAGACACAAGACCTGAAATACAAGGCAGTAAGTAATGATTAGTAGGACTTACAAGAAGTAGGAAAACTTGTTGAAAGGCTGTAAGGTACAAATGATGTACAACACCCATGGTTTTCTTAATCCTATACGTGTTGTCCTCTATTATCCCATCCCCAACTCTACAAAGAAATCCATCCAACAACCTGAGGTCATCTTGGCTGAACACAGTCCTCGAGCACAAGCCAAACAGGAAAAAACTCTAGAAAATTATTTTAGCTTGGGGGATCTTTAGATGTTCCATTATTTGCTGCAGAATTGTGAGCATGAAGAATTTTTTACTATGGAGAAAACATCTTGAACCCAGCAGAGCTTTAGACCACAGATCACAGCAAAGCTGTCATCAATCAATCAATCACTGGTTTCCAAGCACACTTAAGTTGTAACTGAAAATCCATTTGTAAAAAACAATATTCACACCTTCCAAAGTGACGAAGAGACCTCAAACACAAGAACTCTGCCAGCTCTGGAAAGGGCCAATGGAAACCAGAACACAGCAAAGAGACCAGGATATCTTTTCTCAGAATACTGGATCTACCATGGAGACTTCTCCATCACCATTCCTATGCACCAGTTCCCCCAGTATCTACCAGCTGGCACCATGTACTCTACTATTAGCAACTTACTTGACTGAATTTGCTGCACTGATGATGAATCCTGGCCTTGAGCACTTCCTACAGGAAAAGCCTTTTATCACAGCTTACTTCCCCTCATCCCCTCCTCCTGGCTCCAATAAAGGTGTTCACAGGGTTTCTCTCCCCCATTTGGCTTTTTGCCATGGTGTCTCTAAAGACTTTAGGGGAAAGAGGTGCCTCAGGGAACACAGCTGTCTTCCACAGCACCATTCCATGGTTAGCAGAGGTTGCAGAGTTACCTGGGAGGCAGGATTGCTTTGTAAAGGAAGTCAGTGTAGCTGTTAGAACTTACCAGCTGTTCCTCACAATGTCATAAATCCAGAAGGAATTCCTTACATTCTCTTCCCGCTTCTCCTTGTCTTTACTGAGCCCTGACAACACATGGATTTCATTCAATTCTGGATCAATGGTGGCCCTTTGAGTGAAACCTGTCATTGGAACTGAGAAAAGAAAATGAAGTTACACACTGCTGACAACGGAGGACTCGGGAAGGGATCCAAGCATCAGGCAAATGCCATTTCCCTCCCCCTGCAATTCAGCAGATCATCATCCAGCTGCCAACTTCTTCCCTGCTAAGGCCAAGTCCTTCTCTTCTTCCATTCCTATCTGTGACTCGTGGAAGCAAAAAAACCATTCTGAGAGCTGCTGTTTCCTAGGGAAGGATATGGATAGAGCTATCTGGGAGACTACCAGCTCAGAAATGAGGATTAAGCTGCCTAAACATAGCTAATGACCAGATGACCCTTGCAAATATGAATGGAGTTATTTTGTTATTATCTCATCTGTGAAAGGGAGCATTGATTCTGAAAAGCTTTATTGCAAAAGCTGGGAAACTCAAAAAAATTCAAGATGAACTCATGATTACACAGCTCCCACCCCTGCATTGCTTCCTCCAGGACAAAGATGTCAAGGAAGACTCTTGTATTTTCTAAACAGTTGTGGTGTAATTACCAAACTATTCTTCTGTTCCACCTTCGGATTTAGAAATATGGTGAAATCCTGCGGATTCCAATAGTTTTCATCATAATTCCCCGAAAAAAAGGTCAGCAAATTTGCTTGGCAGCCCTTTTTGTTTGTTGTATAATTCCCCATTTCCTGTTTCCCTGGGCAACCATCCTTCCAAAATGTATTTGGGAAGGGCACGTGATCTTTGTTTACAGCCCCTGTTTGTCTCCTTTCTCTTTCTGGGTCAGTTTACAAAGGCTGGTGAAGGTTCCTGGCCTTCGGTCAAGATTTTGGCATGAAAAATTCTCAGAACTCTTGTATTTTGCAAATTCTTCCTTGCAATTAAACTAAACTGCACCCACGACCTAGAAAAGAAGCCCTACACTAATAAACCACTTAATATTGTTGTTTTGGAATACACTAAATGGTATTTTGGAAGCCCGTTCTGTAACAGGTTTCATTCTTATATTTCACTCCTTTCATTTGCTAGGCCAGGAGAGTAATAAATTAAAAAATTCTGAGTTTGGGTTTCTACAATTTAAACCCCTCTTGGAGTATTTAACTACACCACAAAACCCGAGCATTTCTTAAAAAAAAATTAGAAATGATTAATTCTTACGTAAACTTAAGTAGAAAATGGAATATATTCAGATAATTCATTCTCAGTGTCCCGTTTACAAAATCCTTCCTTTATGCCTTTACAAAACTTCCTAGTTTGACCTCCAATTTTGCCACAAAGTTTTAAAAGAAAATTAATCTAGTTTATAAGCAAATGGGTGACAGAGAATAGTAAAAAAAATCACGGAATAATGTTGGCATAACAATGACTACACACTTTGTTTTGCCTGCAAACCACATAGACCTTTTTTAATAAGGCAAATGAGGACTGTGAAAGTCAGCCTGTATGGAAATTGAGAATAAAAAGACAATTATAGACTAAATATTGCTAACTTTTGAAAAGTATCACGTTGTGTTTGCTTGCATAGTCAGGGACCATATTGCTGACCCAAAAGGATTAAATCCAAGGCCTATTTGAGACATTTGTGGCAGCAGAGCCATCTAAATTTGATCAGCAATGCTAATGGAGATGGAAAATGTCTTTGCAACCCTATCTGCTGCTTTGAACACTTGAGATCATGCCGGGAATATCAGAAAAAAACACATGCAAATCTTCAGGGCATTAATACCTCGAGCTCATTGAAATGAAAATTATTATAATCATGAGGAAGACGGTTGTTTTATTACCATTGATACCAAAAGCCTCTGAAACTTGTCTATGGAAGTCCCATCCCTCCTCCTGAAATGTTGTTAAATAAATGAATTTTGTATCTAGTTTATGCTCGATTTCCTGAAGCTGAAATTATTATTTAAATAATGAAGGAGGGAAAAGCTGCCAAAGTTCAGCGCTGCTGTTTTTTTTCCTCTTGATATTAAGAACAGAATTCATCTGCAGCAATTGCAATCAAACCCAAATTCAAGTCAAGCAATTTTTGCTTCCCTCAGTTGAAAATCAATCTCTTCTTGAGACTGTTTGAATTACAGAATGTCTAGAAAAACATCAGAAATATAAATCCCTGCATTTACTAAGGGCCTAAGACAAGGAGCAACTTACATAAACTCTGTGACCCATCTAAGCAACTGTGTAGAAACCATATTTAAGTGGTGCCTTAGACTAGAAAAAGTTGACATCCAGTCTTTTGCAGAGGAAGACAAAACTAGAAAGTTCGAGAATATCATTAAAAAAACCCCACAAGACAACACAAATTTGGCAACCAAGTGCCTGAAAATAAACTGAAAGTAAGACAAGATACTACACAGTGAGCAGGAGATGCTGTGATGTTTTAAACACAACAGAAAGAGATGTTTTCCAAGGAATTGTGATCCTTGACATGAGCAAAAGGGCTCCATAAAATCCTCAGGACTGAAATACTTCCACTAGGGGGTAAGAGAGGTTCATCATCTGCAAGTGCAGGAGACTGGCAGGAAATGCTGGAGAGAATTCAAACGGCTGCGGTCGGAGTATTAGAGAGGGACAAGGGCTGGAAAATTGGAAAAATACTTGGGATATTTAGGTAACAAAACGTTACCTAAACATTGGGAACGAAAATTAATTCTGCACAGGCAACAAAAAATTTGGAACCTTTATAAATGAACCTGCAACGGTGAAAATAAGTGATTGCCTGCCTAAACATTTTTTTTTTTTTTAATTTTTTTTTTTTTAGATTTTAGGGCTTGGAGGAAAAAAAGTCATAAACAACAAGGGGTGGGAAGCAGAGCACTGCACGACCTGTTGTTTGCAATGTGTTAGATCCAAGGGGTGGATAAAGTGGTAGGAGTGGCTCCATGGAAGTTCCCTCTCCTCAGCTTCTTCACAGAGATTCAAGAACAGTTTTGGTGCAAATCTCCACCGATTCCACACCTTTCAGGGCACTTCTGGAGGCAGCTGTGGGCAGCCAGCTCCAAGGACAAGGCAGTGACCAAGGACTGAGCCCTGGGTGTTCTGAACACTGGCCCAGGGCTACAAGACTTGAACTTGGCTCCTGTGACAGCACATCACTGAATGAAGAGGAAAAGCTGTAGAGACAAATCACTAAACACAACACAATCCCAAAAAGTCCAGTAGATGGCAAATGCTTTTCCTGTGCCACTGCATTATTTTTTCTCTCTTTAACCTCATTAACCAGCCCAAGGTAGAAGGGTTGTAACTAACTGAAAATAAGAAGTCTGAATTCTTATAGTATTTTCATTTATTTTTATACAGTAAAAATCAAAAGCTCATGGCCTCAATATCTGAAAACAATATGCAGCCAAACAGGCCTTAAGTTCGCAGCCAGTTACATAAACAAGCAATAATTCCTGAGCAAGCTTCCATGAGATGCTGTGGAGCTCTGCACAATGTAATTTCCATTTAAATATAACACATGGGAAAAGCTTTTCTCCGAAAGCGACACCTGATCGTGCAACAGCCACATTCCCACTGCCACAGTCCCTACTTAGAGGCATTTATTGGATCACAGTGATCATTTCAGAAAGCTGAATGTTTTTTGGCTCCTGTGTGCAAACAGCCACAGTTGTTTCAAGTGCAGCGTTGGCTGCCAGTATCAAAGCAAGAAAACAGCTTTTACACACAGACAGAGCTTGCAAAGCAGCAAATTGGAGTTCATGGAATTCTAGGATGGTTTGGGTTGGAAGGGACCTTAAAGATGATCCAGTTCCAGCTCCTGCCATGGGCAGGGACACCTTTCATTGGACCAGATTGTTCCAAACTCCATCCAACCGGGCCTTGAACACTTCCAGGGATGGGGCAGCCACAGCGTTTCCAGGGAACCTAAGCTGAGTTTATGGTTTCACAGATGTTCTCATGGTGCCAGGCAGAATTTTGGGAATTTAACCTCATCTTTCACATCTGAGGGGACACCACGGCAAGTTTTCAAACCTGCTTTGAAACAGCAACATCAAAAAAAATTATATAAATTTACAGTCTACAGACCACGTCTGAAGGATTCATAAAGGATAATTAAAGGAAGCAACTTCACTGACAGCCTTTTAGTGCCACCTGAGTTATAAAACCCTCAGAAGATGTGATGCCAATCCCACTGCAAGTGACTTGCAAGTCTCCTCCCTCCTCGTGATGCCTCGTGATCACAAATTTGGGAGAAAGCTCCGTCACATGGATATTGCTGTTCACCAGAACCTGGCACCTCCCAACAAATTAATTTTTACAAAGTGGTAGGTCTGCAAATTACTCCGTTCCACTCCTTGTAATTCCTATAAAATGGAATCAGCATCTTCCCTGAATTCTAATGGAGCAAGTCTTGGTGAGTGATAGCACACAGGCCAGCTGTTGACACAGCAAGATAATGATTATCCTCTTGGATTTTTCCTGATGAGGCTGCATCTGGCAGCCTGCCAAGAAGCAGCTAAGGAGACCATCCAAACAGTTTGGTTGTCATGTTGCCTAAGCAACAATCCAATGTCCAGCACTCAGTTCTCTCTGAGATTTTGGGAAAACCAGGTCAGTTAGTAACTCTGAATGGAATTCTGAGCTATGAATTCTCTGCAAGGCATCCTTAGGATTTGGTGACTGCCTGCTCTCCTCCTCACCTTCACAGCAGAGGAAAGGATGTGGGGATTGGTTTGGAGAAGCACCTCACAAGATGAAGAGCACGTAAGGTCCCTCACAAAACAAAGTGTTTCCATGGCAAAGGATGTCCTGGCCACTGGCAAGGTAGATCTTACCTAAACAACTGCAAACCATGTCAGGTGCCACAAAGAGATGATCAAACTGAAATATTCCAACTGTTGTCTGAGCTGGATCCTGGCCACATTGAGCTAGCTATGCTATTTTGATTCATGTTTTTCTGACTTTGCCTTGTTTCAAATCACTGCTTCCTGGCCTGGGCTTTTCGCCTCTGTCCGTGGTACTTATCCATGAAATTCCCCATCCATCAGGTGCACAGTTCTGTATCTGGAAGGAGCACCTGCCCAGCAATAGCTAAAAAACTATTTTTAGATTGCCCACAAGGACCACTTCACCTTTACAAGGAGCCACAAGAATGTTTAAGGCTTGTTCACCTCTGACTGTGGAAGTTACTCGATGCCAAGGGATACAAGATGAAGTGCATTCTCCTGCAGAGCGAAACTCTCCCTCTGTCCAAGAGCTGTGACACACCACCTGAGTCAGGGCCAGGGGGAATTGTCACAGGAACCCTGACCACAAGTGTCCCCATGAGCCCCCTTAGACCTGCAATGACTGCCCATGGTTAGTCATGGATTGTGCACTAAGCCAGTCAGGTAACTTGTCATTCCAGCCCCTGGGAGACACCTGAGCCTGGTGGCATCCCTAGACAACCTCTGTGCTTCAGAGATACACCCTGCAATATGTTTGGTGGGTTTGGTGAGGGGCTTTTTTGTTGGTTGTGTGTTGTTTATGTGCTTTTTAAAGCAATTTAAAGTATAAAAGTGTGTCCATCATCATAAACATTCATGCCTCTCCTCCAACTACAATTCTGTCCAATGGTACTGGAATTCCTTCAGTTTGTACCACTACTGCCTTCCTTCCCATCATCACAGCTGCATGTCTAAATTTCTTAAAATTATGTCCCTTATCCCAAATTAAGAAAATTTAACTGTTGCTTATCACCCACTATTCTCAAACACGTCAGCCATATGAGGAACAAAGGCACAAACAAAAGCAAACACTAAAAAGTATCAGTATCTCACCCAGATGAGCAAAACCAACATGTCCTTACCACAGTTTTATAGCATTGCAACAACTCTGCATTACTGATAATCCATTACTGATAATACTAACAATCCATTTTATTACTTTTTTAAAAAAACCTCATTACTCCAAGAGATATTTAAACAAATGCACAATTAAGTTCTTTTAGAAAGGGTAAAAATCAAAATAGCTCAACTAAGAATAGAACTGAATGCCACATGTGAGCCAGGAACAAAATGTAATCATGGGACTTTATAGGAACATTTAGGTCAGGCATCCTCAACTTGACTCATCACATTGAGCAGCTTAAAAACTTCACAGCGACCAGGCAGGGAATCACTTTGTTCAGACAGATCAAAATGGTGTATCAGTACCTAACAAGAGCACAAGAAAGACTTGCTTTTTTGGGTGAAAACAGTGCTGTCAACATTTGCTGTCTGCACGTAACAAGCATTTTGTTCCCTTCCTGTTAAAATGCAAATTATCCCAGCATTTTCTTTCAAAGGCAATGGAAACGCTCAAATCTGTTTGTTTGCTTTCTACACACAGGAGAACAGTAAACCAAAAAATCCACTCGTGAATTATTTCCAATGAGTCATTCTCTTACCAAAAAAAAAAAAAAATCTGCTATTCACCAATTCAGGGCCTGTGGGAATGGGGAGGAGGCCTAAAAAATTATAGTCTCATTTACTTAGCTGAGCCTTGCAGTTCATGTACTCTCTGAAAAGCAGAGCTCAGTGTCTTCTCCAGCTGTAAGACAAGCTCAGTATCTTTAAAACTGAAGCAGACACAGGTGTCAGCTTAAAGCCACATGTTTTAAAGCTTCTGGCTATAAAGAAATGCAGTTTGAAAAGATCAAAATGGCAGAATGCAACGATTTCCTGGAAAAAAAAATCAATTCTTTAAAAGCTCTGAGGATAACAAACGGTGCGTGGGTGTGTGTAGAGCAGCATCAGGCAACACACAGGCACCTGAATAAAGGAGACTGTCAACAATCCAAGCTGGTTCTTTCTTGGAAGCACTGAAGTAAATAAATTACTCCAGGGAATAAGAGCTTGGGTACTTTTCTCCCTCACTGGCACAACTGAATTAACGAACAAACAATAACTCATAACCATCAATAATTCACTTTAAAAGTTCAGCAAAATTACTTGCTAAAAATGAAGCCTGACCAGAAGAAGGAGGGCAGCCTAAATTCAAGACAAATTACCTTCCTGGGATTTTGGTAAATGGAAGAAGAGAAAACAAGATGGGGAGTAAATATAAATAATACTGAGAAATAGTCATAACTTCTGTCCCACAGTAGCAGAACCCAGTGCAACTCAAATTTCAAATTCTGAGTCGTATGCTGAAAATTAGGGTATTTGTAACAGGAAAATGACGTGCTGATTCATGCAGAAATCCTTTTTGGAAAAAAAAGAACATTTTTCTCTATGTCATTTGAGGAGAAAAGGTATAAAACCAGTTCTTTATGGCTACGTTACAGGTCTTTTGGGTGTTTCTAAAGATTCCAGTCATACAAAACTCTGCCTGGGGTAAGAATCAAGCAGGAATGATGTCCTGCTCCCTCTTTTTTTTTTTTGCCTCTTCCTGATATTTATTACAAATATAACAGGACAACAGGTTGGCCTCATCTTTCTGGTCAGCTCCTGTCAAGCAAAGTAACTTCTGTCCCTCGACTTCAATTCTCTGTCTCCTCTCTGCCTTCCTGCATCTCAAACCAAGCAGATTATCTCTATTTCATGGCATATTTCACTTAGTGAAAACCAGAAAAATAAAAATTTGATTTCTCCTTTCCAGGTCTGAAGAAACATTTTTTCAGCTTTTTTTGGTTTTTGCTAGTTTCAAAATAGGTATTTTCAGTTTTTATTTTGCTCATTGTTTTTTTTTTCTTTTCTTTTAGGTGCTATGTGGTTTCACGCATCAATTATTTGTTTTGTGCTGAAGGGAGGGAGTGTCAAATGACAGAAAGGACAGCAGAGCTGGCATAAGTTTAACCTAAATACTGTGGAGTTTCCTTGGGTATGGAGGGCTAGTTAAGGATGCCAACCTGATCCCAGAGGACACTCAACCTGGCTTTTACAATTTCTCCTTTTACAATATTTCACCTTTCCCAATAAATTTCCCATTTGTTCCAACAGAAAGAATGATTATGTAGGTCTCCTCTTACCCATCCCTGAATCTTTCTTGGTGCCATCTGATATAATATCCACGTGATCACTGTCCACATCATAACTGAAGAAGTCATTCAAGTAAGTCTTGGATCTCTGGCCACCAAATACGTACAAGCAGCGATTTTTCTGGAATGGGAAAAAAAATAATCTTTATGCAGTTCAAGAAAATATGTTGGTCAGCTGTGATCACTGACAGAAACTTAGAATCACAGAATGGTTTGGGTTGGAAGGGACCTTAAAGATCACCCAGTTCCAACCCCCTGCCATGGGCAGGGACACCTTCCACTATCCCAGGTTGCTCCAAGCCCATTCAAGCTGGTCTTTGACACTTCCAGGGATGGGGCAGCAATTAATGAATCAAAAAGGAACAGAGATGTTTCTTTTAAGTTTAAAATCATTAAGTATAATAACTATTGTAGCCCTGCCTCATCCAGCTATAACTTCAAAACATTAAACCACCAACTCATCTTTCAAGTTTAATATTAAAGATTAACAGTCTCCATGTGTAAAACCCATCAGATCATAACTTCACTGTGACAAACACAACAGGAACAAAAGACAGACTGTAGGAGAAACCTGCAGGTACCAGCACATTACTAAACTCAGAACAGACCAATGGCAAGCAGCAAGCCAAGAATAACAGGTTTATTACTTCTTTCAAGTTTGCCAAGTGGAAAGTCTGTAAGAGGCAGATTATTTTGCTTTCAAATGGTTAAGAAAACAGAAAAAAACTTAAACTTCCACGACCTGTGCTTACAGAAATCAGTATTCTTACATTTACCAGGGACACATACTGGAAAGAAGCTCAGGTGCCTGTGCAGAATTTTGTGTGGCAATATGTTTTTCACCAGATTTTAAAGAGCCATTCAAAACAAAAATCAAATTGAAGGAAAGGGAAAGAGATGCAAACTCTGTAACTTCTTTGCATTGGTGGGATTTCGAATTTGTGGTACCAGTACTTGGAAGTCACAACATTAATTTTAATTCTCTTTAAGTCTCTTTTCTTAAATAAATAAACACATCTGCAAAAACAATGGAAGGTGGTTTTTAATACTCAATACTAAATAATATGCTATACACACCCTACCCCTCCACTCCTCTGCTTTTCCATCAGGCTCTGGATGAAGTGCCTGTTATTCCATCTGTGCCCAGCTGTCAACAGCTGCTCGGGACAACAAATTGCAGCTGGGTGCTCAGCACAAAGGGCTGTGGGGCCTGTGCAACTCAATGCACACCCAGTAACCTCCATTCCAGTAACTACACAGAGTATCTGCTAGAACAAAAGCTTCTCAATTGCTCTACAAACTTAAAACTTTGTCTTTAGGTCAAACTGAACCATAGCCTTTTAGGTCTATTTACTATTATTTCATTAAAATCAACTTCTTAAACCTCACCTTGCATTTTCCTCGAAATTTTCTTCAGTTGATTCATCCAGTTGAAGTCATAGAAGCTCCAAGACTTGAAATAATACCTCGTGCACTGACCAGAATGTCAGTGAACATCGAATCAAGTGAGACAACACCCCACTCAGGAGATTAAAGAGCTTCAAATTTGCAAGAAAAACCAAACCCAGATGTTCTCCTTCAAGTCAGGCATGGTAAATCCAAGTAGGGTGTGGATACTTACAGAATGGAACAACATACAGTGTCCTATCCGGGACTGGATATCCTCGGGTCCGGCGTTGCAGGAATCCTCTCTCAGAAGTTTCCACGTCTGACACTGGCAGTCAAAAGCAAACAAGCCACTGAACTGTGGCTCACTGGCTCTGCTGTCATCCACACTGCCATTGCAGGTCAGGATTCGGCCTCCAAACGTGTAGATCATGTGTTTCTCAGAATCCATACACATCTGCAAGGAGCAGAGAAGCAGTTTGGAGCCAGCACGTTAAGATTTAAACGTGAGATTTAAGATTAAACATACCTCCCCTGCAGGTCCACTAAGTCAGACAGTGCTCGTGCTCTGCACATCTCCTGAGCCTCCAACAAACAGAAAAGAACACACATTTTAATGGTTGTTGGGTGTTAATCTCGTGAAATAAATTTAAAATGTGAGTCTCCTTTCTAGGTGTTATTTAATAAGCAAAAGAAAAGGATAAATGGACCCTTCGCCACCTAAGAAAACTTGCCTCTGGCTGCTGATTCCAGGGAAAAATATTTTAGAGTCTTTCACAAGGATCCACAGCCAATTCTGCCAGAAATTCAACAGAATATCACCTTTGGCAGCGGCTGTGCAAGGGCAAAATTCAAAATCACTGCTAATTCACTGCCCACTACTCATCGATGCAAAAATCAGCCTGAGATTTGTTACCCAGATTCCATCCCCAGATGCATTTACTGCTGCTCCCATTATTTCCACATAAAGTAGGGGCATAACCCATCCAAGGATTCCTGATGAGACTGCAGCAGAAGTAAGTTTATCCCCCAAATTGAGGTTATGGCACACAGGAGAAGCACTGCAGCACAAATCAAACCAAACTCCCTGGCTCCAGGTGATGTTTTCAGACAGAGCGTTACAAAACACCAGAGAGGGGGGAAAAAAAAAAGCAAACCAACAAACAGACAAGATTACAGTAAGATAGAGATGCTACTCAGCAAAGCCTACACAAAACACCTCTAGTGCAGCACATTTCTGAAGGTTAAATAAAAACTGCTATTGCAGGAGGTGCTGAGGGAGAGGAGAGGAAGAGCTGCAGATTGATAAAGAATTCAGTGAGGACATTCTTTCCTAAGAGACAGCACAGGGATAAAAGGAACCATTTCAGGAGGCAAACCAGGTACCCAAAGTGGCCTTGCCAGCTGACAATTTCCTTGTGCCTCTTCCCCAACACCTGAGAGACTGGTATTTGTTATTAATAGAACAGAAAGACTGATTGGCTTTTGTTCTGCAGACATGGCGTATCTTTAATTTTCGGTGTCAGCAGAAAGGCACATTGTGCTGGCAAACAACAGCTTTGGTTACAAAACAGCCAGTACCAATAAACAGATCCTGGGCTGCTTTAAAAATGAGTCCTGATGTGCTGTTTCTTGGCAATGCTTTATAATAAAAATCAATTGAGAACAAAGTACCTTTTTCAAATAGACAAAAGCCATTGAACACAAAACATAAGTAAAGAAGTTTTCAGTCTGAACACTTGGAGAGGTGTGGTTTTTTAAAGGATTAGCTGCCACTCCTCTAAGGTGTTTCAATCCTGACAAAGCAGGCACGTAACTTAATTTGAAGGAATAACCAAATTTGAAGGAATCCTGCTCCTGTTGGCCTCATTCCAGCAGCCTGCTTGGAGTATTATTCCAAAGGTGCCATACACAGCTTTGCAAGCTGCTCCCCAATGCCCTCTGAGCAAGCAGATCTGCAAACCCAGCTCAACGAGACTGATTAAAAGCAGATGAGCTGCGCTTTGAGCTTTAATAAAACGCGACTTAATAAAATGAATTTGTTTGCAAAGGTTTTTATGATCCTTCTGACTCGGTTTGATGAGAACACCAGCACCAGACAGCAGTGCTATTAGGTTTTAACTGGGTGCTGATCACACCCTCCTCGTCCCTGCTCTGTCACCTGGTGCAGCACTTCTAAATGGCAGAGGCTGGGAGCAGAGCTGACCCTCAAACCCTGAAAAGCTGCAGCAGCAGTGTCAGTGTGCCTGACCTGATGATCAAACACCAGCTTGGGGCCCCCATCCGCCGCAGTGTCCTCGCTCAGGAGCATCCAAGTGTTGGTGTCAATGTCGTAGCGATAGAAGTCGCTTTTCAGGGACTTGCTGTTCCTCACGGAGGAATCCAGATAACGGCCCAGCGTGTAGATCTGCCTTCGCTGCATGTCAATGCACATCTTGTGACAAGATCTGGCACTAGGGCCACTCTAAGAGAGAAAAGGACCGCGAAAATAAAGGGAATAACAGATTTAATGTCGTTCCGGGCAGGTCACTAAGGGCAAATAAGTATTATCAGTAATTAGAAATCGTTTGAGAACTTGGGAAAATCTGCTTGTAATCAAATGCAGGATTAATATATAAGTAACTATAAGTAACATTCCGAAATGTCTTTGTCCTTTAGAAAGACACCAGCAAAAACCTTGAAGCATTTGTCACAACAAACTCAGGAGTTGAACCTTTTCTGTCAGATTCCTTAGAAAATAGACAGTTTCTTCCCAAAGTGATTCTCAGAGGCGTGTGAAAGTTACTTGATCTTTTAAAATAACAGAAGTTGATGCACATGAGAGGCAAATTAAGATGTCACAGCCTATAAATAACCCACAGGAAGAAGATTAAGAAGTGCTCTATTACAAGAGCCTCTGTTTTATTAATAGGCTGTTTTCTAACAGATCATAAGCAGACACTCCCACAAGCAATCACATCCCATAATGGGTCTGGGAAGGTAACAAAAGCACTCCCTGTTCTTCACAAATAGATATGGACCTTCCAGCCTCCAACTAAAAGAAAGTTTCCCACGGTAAGCAAAACTACCCTAAGTTATGATCTTCAAGAGACAGAGTGCCCCTGTCAAATTATTATGGGCTAATCCATCCAGGAGTGCCCAAGTTAAATCATGGAGTGCTTTATTCAACGACATTATAACAATGATATGTACTGGGCAGTATCCTTTCTGCTTCCAAATCAAATTTAAAGGGCCTTCGTATACCCATCTTCAGGCATGAGAGTGATATTCTGGTACTCCAAAATAACTAGAAATCGAGTTGTGCAAAAGCCTTACCTGCAAAATATCAGACTAAAGAAAAAAATGGCATCATGAGTACAGATCCATTCTATAGTTTACTTGGACTTAGTTTGTATTATTTTGGCACTTTGTGGATGCCAGAACAGGGCTGGCTGCCTTGAGAGTCTGGAAACCAACACGAACAAGGTAAGATTTCAGATGACAAAGAAAAGTAAGAAGTGCAGAGGACTGAATATGAAAGACCAAAAGGTGTGACCAGCAGGTCGAGGGCAGTGATTCTCTCTGCCTACTTTGTCTTTGTGAGACCCCCCCTACAGAGCTGCCTCCAGATCTGGGGCCTTCCACAGCAAAAGCACCTGGAGCTGCTGGAATGAGTCCAGAGGAGCCACGGAGATGCTCTGAGGGCTGGAGCCCCTCTGCTCTGGAGCCAGGCTGGGAGAGCTGGGAATGTTCCCCTGGAGGAGGGAAGGATCAAGGGAGAGCTTGGAGCCCCTTGCAGAGCCTAAAGGGGCTCCAGGAGAGCTGGAGAGGGACTTGGGACAAGGGCTGGAGGGACAGGACACAGGGAATGGCTTCCCACTGCCAGAGGGCAGGGAGAGATGAGATATTGGGAAAAAAAATTCTCGAGTATGAGGGTGGTGAGGCCCCGGCCCAGGTTGCCCAGAGAAGCTGTGGCTTCCCTGAAAGTTTCCAAGGCCAGTCTGGATGGGCTTTGGGCAGCCTGGGATAGTGGAAGGTGTCCCTGCCTATGGCAGGAGGTTTGAACTAGACAGTTTCTAAGGTCCCTTCCAACCCAAACTATGGTTCTATAAAAAATCCAAACTATTAAAAACTATTGAAAAATAAAGATCACACACATAGGCAAATATGTTGCAAATCACCATTTATTAGAAGGCTTAAAGCCACACCAGATAATCAGCATAATATTTGCTTCATGTGCTCCCAAGTATGCTTTATGAAAAAAATGTATCTTCATAATTGTACCATTTCACTACAAAAATTCTACTGAATTTCTTGAAATTCAAAGTACGCTAATGGAATGCACATCATTAAATTGGATAAAACATGAAAGGAAGCATTACATCTCTGTAGTCAAAAGCCTTCATTATTCATGTTACTGAATTCAATTTCTTGAATAAACAACGGTTCCAGGAAACTGTTTACAGTAGCTCAAAAGACAAAGTGAAGAGGTGAACTGAATTGTTCATATTTTGTAAATATGAAGCATTGTATCAGCAATGATTACTGCCTTGAGGATTAGTTACTTCATGGTAATTAGGATAATTTTCTTTTCTGAAAAAAAATACTGATAGCAGTGAAATATTAACATAAAATCCTGAAATGCAGCAAAAGCTCATTCATTGCCTTTGGTCACATGGAAGGAGATGACAGAGGAGGCAACAACATAATTTACTTTGTTCCTAGAAAACAGTATCTTGCAGAGGACTCTGTTCCAAACACATGGGGGAGTTCCTCTGCATGAGAAGTACCAATTTGTGTATTCACAAAGGCTGCCCCTGATTCACAGAGCCCATCCCAAGGCCTGCAGCTGGATCACTGAAGGATATGGCACCAGTTCCCAGCCAACGAGCACATATTTGCCTTGGCACAGCTGCCTTGGAGGTGAAATGTGAAGAGCCACCTGTGCTTTCTGACTCTCCTCTCTGTCAGGCCATTGCAGTTTTTTAGTTGAATGCCAGGATTTAAGTACCATCTCCCTCTCCCTCATCTCTGTGTGGGCTAAAGTAAATCCTCCCAAACTTGCTCAAATAATGTCTTTGGCCCTTTCAAGAATAAATCTCCAATTTAGCCATTTCCAGACCTGCCTTGCCAAGAAAAACTGCATCATCAACCAAAATCTGTCTGAGTACAGACTTGAGGCTGAGACACTTCACACCTACAACACCCATTTCAAGCCACTGGCATCAACAACACAGTTGCTACACCAACTATACAACAAAAATTTCCTAAGACAACTCTAAAGTGAGGAAAGAATTCAGGATAAATACCTTCTTTCTCAAAATACATCCTGGCCACATCTCACAAAGTAAAAGCTGCCTTTTTAAAGAGCTGCTAAGGTTTTAAGTTTGATAATTCCATCTATGCAGGCACAGAAACTTCATCACCTCAAGTTCACTCAAGGACAAAGCCTGCCATAGCATGAACTGTCTCTTGTAATAAAGAAGACTTCATCCAATTCAAAATCTGTTCTCAAAGAAAACTGCAGGTCTGCCTGCACATCACTCAAGATCACATGGAACCTGTCAGAAGTTTCCTACTTAGTCAACATGTTTACCAGTGTGAGTAATTAAGTCCATTAACAGAGGTACACGTGGCTTTCACATTTGAGGCAGGAGAGGACAAAGGTTTAAATCTGTGTTCACTTGAGAGCTCCTCAACCCCACCATGGAAGTCCTTGTAGTACATATATACAAAAGGGTACACAAAGTCCATTTACAGAGACACTGCAAATGACTAAAAACACTTCAAGGCACATGTGGTTGAGTGAATCAAGTGCCTGTGGGTGGTTGTGAATGTTCATCCAAAGACGTGTAACTCCATGTGGTTACAAGAGCAGCCTGTTTAGACAAAGAACACATTGCCACAACTTGTCAAGGACAAAGTGTCCCACCAAATTCAAATGAGAAAGTTTGTTGATTCCGCAAGTGTTCAAAGGACTTGACCCTTTAAAAGCAACAAGTGAGAAAAATGGACCATGATAGAGATGACTCTTTAACCTACAGCGGAAGAAATTAAGTACAGTCAGGGAGAAGGAGAACAAACCTTTGTCCCCTTTGCCAGGATGTTGGCTGGTGACAATTCACAAGTTAATGTCCCATGGTAAGTGGATCTTACTGGAGATCTCTACACCTGTCTTCAAATTTAGGCCTTATCACCAAAAATAAACTTCAGACACTCAAAAAGCACCTACTGCTCTTGCTTCTCCTTTAAACATACTGTCATTTCCAAACACACCTTCAGCTAACACAAGCATTTTTACCTGCATGCTTGTAACCACAAAAGAAGATTAACCACTCTCAACTCTTCTTGAGCAACGCAGAAGGCAATTCACAGTTTGACCAGTTGCCATTTATCTGCTTCTGCAGTTACACAAACTCATAACAAACCAATGCAAGACTCCTCATTCCTGGAAGTGTTCAAGGCCTGGTTGGATGGAGCTTAGAGCAACCTGCTCTAGGGGAAGGTGTCCCTGCCCATGGAATTAGAAGATCTTTGTAACCATTGTATGGTTCTATTTTCTATTTCTATGGTTCTACTTTCCTTTAGATCTGGTTTCTTTATACCGTCTTCGAAGTTGTTCACACATGGAATTTACATTTCCGTAGACAAAGCTTCAAGACCTGACTGAGGTAGAAGAGGTGCTACTTCTCAGAGCTCATCTTCAATAAAACAGACTCTAGTGAAGTCCCATCCACAAACACTGCTCCAACGACCTGAACAAACATGGGCTTCAAGGACCCTTTCCAATTCTCCTCAGGAAGCTCCTGGCACACACACTGCAGAAACCACACGTGAAAGAGGCTTGTGACTAGGCTAAGTTCTTATTCAGATGGCAAGCAATGTGTTAGGCTGCCTTGGCCAGTGCCTCTGCTGCTGCCAAGGCTGTGATGGCATTAGGGAAGCATTAGCATATCACATTTCTAACCTACAGGACACCAAACAATACCAAAAATTACTAAGCACGGGCACTGCTGGGTTTGTGTGGAACTCAATAAGTGGCCACATGGAGCCAGGACTAACCTGAACAAAGTGGCTCTGTGCCACCCAGCCCCACTGTACAATCAGCACAGCACAATAACAGCTAAGACAGATTAAACAGCAAGTGCCACGGCCCCCTTTGGAAGTGCTACAAACCCCCAAGTTTTATGCCCTGCTCTAACGCTCCTCCTCAAACAGGTTGGTCTTGACGTGACTCCTACGGTCTCTAAAACACAGATAAACACCCTGGTGAGGGTGGGATGGTGGGGAAAGGACGAGAGTCTATATAGCCAGGAGTACTTAAGACAGGCTTTCAAGCCTTTAAGCACCCAGGGCCAAATAGGATTTTTTTGGTTTCGTCAGTGCTACACGAAATTCAATTGTGCAACGCCGAGTGAATACACAGTATACTTTATGAAAAGCCTTCTCAACATGCTAAGCCACTTTATAAAATCTAATTAGAGCTTTCTTCATTTAACTTGCAAATGCTGAAAGCAATTATCCTACTTAAGGACTAACTTACAAAACGTTTTCAAAAAGCAACACAACGGCACCAAGAGACAACACTGCCTCCTTAGAATAATTGATTTGTTCCTATACAGGGGAGAAAGGATTGGGACTCAGCTCCTTACAGCAGGGTCTGCTCAAATCACTCTTTATGCCAGAAGCAGCAGGCATCATCTTAGCAACAGCATCCTGGCATGTTCCACCAAGGCACAAACATGATCACTTTCATTTTTCTTGGTTTGTTTTTAAATTAATGTCCTATGAACCTCCTTTAATGTGAACATGACCACAGGAAGACGGTTCCACTCCCCATCCCACCTCCCAGACCAATACTGGGGGAGCTTGGCTTCTTTTGGTTATCATAACCTTTTGCAAATAAAGGGTTTTCAGTTGCAAGAAAAATCTGTTTTATTCAGCCCAACCCAGATGAAAAACCTCAGGAGCAAGCCTGGATCGTGTTCAAGAGTCAGGGAAATAAAAACAAAGAACAGCTGACTAATTCTCCGTTCTTGGTCCTGTAAAAGACCGAGTGGAATGTGAACACTGCCTCCAGTATAAAGTTCAAAAATAAGCGTCATGAGGTAAATGCTCTTGTCCTAAAGCAAACTAGGACGAGGACATAAAAAGACACAAACAACCTACTTTGTTTCCAGTCCTGAGAGCAGCCTGTCAGGCAACAAATAGTCCCTCCTGCCTACACACAACTGTAGAGATTAATTGCTCTCATTTCCCAGTTTCGGGGTATAATTCATTTCGTCCTCCAGCCCCCACCCCAAAGAAAAAAAAAAAAAGGAAAGTTCCCCACAATCTTGAAAATGAAAGGAAATGCATATTTTTCTTGGCCTTCATTCAAGTCCATGCACTTTAAGATTAGAGTTTGTTCGTGCTTTATCACTGCCAGTCTTGAGCCAATGAGCTCCCAAAATATTTAATCTCAGCTGTAGCAAAGATTTGCTTTGCTCTAGATGAGCATTAAATTCAGCAAGAGAAACAACTGCAGCCATACACAATACGAAACACTTTCATCCCATACAAGTTACTCACAGAAGGCATTTTAAGTTTCTCATAGCCTAAGGGTGGCCCGAAACATAACAAAATAATTTTATCTATTGGAGTTTTTTTGGTAGCATAGAGCATTTGTATGGCCCATCAGCCCAAAACACAAAGCAGGAGGGGCTGGAGGCTGATGCATTGTTCCTATCACCCCTGAATCACTGACCACGTGCCAGGAGCACCAGAGTGAGGAGAAGGAGGAGGGTCCTGCAGGTTGTCCCACACAGGAGCACCAGGACCACACTGGTGTCCAAGGCAGCCCAGCACAGGCACATGACAGGGCTGAGAGCCATCTCTGAGGTTCCTTCACCATGCAAGACCCTCCTATAAATAGCACATCCTAATTTCCTACTCTGTAGGATGGCAGAAGTCAGTGCCACCCGTGTCATTTGATGTCCAAGACTTGACAGCTCCAGCACTAGAATTAAAACCTTTGGATGTCACATGGGGTAGATGCAGCAAAGGACTGAAATGGGATCTCAAATGTTTCTTGAAGCACAGGATGGGAGTTTAGCCCTAAAAAAAATATATTCTGGATGCTGAATGCACACTCCACCCATTAGTTACTCTGCAAATAATGAGGGGGTTGGAATGACATGAACTTTAAGGTCCCTCTGAACCTAAACCATTTCGAGATTCCATGAACTTGCACGTTCTCAAAAAATATTCTTTATAGCTGGTGCAGCAGCTTTAAAAATAAATTGGAATATCTGTTATCTTTATAAATAGTGGCAAGAATATAACAGAATGTTAAAGGTTGGAAGGGACCTTAAAAGACCAACTTGTCCCAACTCCCCTGCCATGGGCAGGGACACCTTCCACTATGCCAGGTTGCTCCAAGCCCTATCCAACCTGGCCTTGAACACTTCCAGGGATGGGGCACCTATAAATTAAGTAAATAAATATTTTGGGAAGTCTATTAAATAGATCAGAACCTGGCTAAGAATCACAATACTGAAAACTCCCCAGGACCCGTGTTGGAAAACCATCGATTTACACGATTTTTCACACAATGGAGTTAAATGTCTTACAACAAATATGATGTTTGGATATCAAAAAGTTATAATTAACTATCAATAGGTCTATCCACAGCTAAGACAGGGAAGGCACCCTCGGTCAGGCAGTTCACACAGTGTTTGAACTATGGCTAATCTGCTTACTGGTGCCCTCCTACAGTGATGCCACGGGATAGATTTACCAGCAAAGTCCTTTCTGGGCATCTGACTCAGACATGATGGAGCAGATTAAAGTCAGAGGCAGCTTTTAGCACACAGTTTTGTGTGCACATCTCTGCAAGGTGGGGAAAAAAAAAAAAGAAATAGGATGAAGCTTTTTTTCCCCTCCTTCCTAAAAGCACACACACACATTTGGGATAGTCCCAATTCTCACTGTTCATACTTTGTGGCCTTGAGCTGAGCCTTCCACAGAGAGACTTTCCCTGCTTAAATTAGAATTAAAAAAATAAATGGCCTGATGTTCTATTTTTGAAAGACAGTTCAATGAGCTTATAAGTCAAATGATCAGGCTCAGAGATCATAGGACATGATCCTTATGACAGCAGAGGGCTGGATTTGATGACCCATGATGGCCCATCCCTTCCAGTCCCACATAAGACTTTACTCCAAGTGTTTGCTCCATCCTTCAGGGATCAGAGCAGGTTTATCACAGCACAGACCCAGCACAGCAAATGAACATTGCTATGAAAATGGAGAGATGCTTAATGTTCTATTCCCATGAAACTATTATTTCTTAGCCTCTCTGCCAGCCTGCTTGCAGAAACAACGAATTTCAGAGTTATTTTCACAAAGGAATTAATTAGCACATGATCTTTTGACTTCTAGTGTGCCCTGATCAAGGCACCTCTGAGACAAAGTGCGTCCTCAGAACTGAACTTTCCAAAGCACCCACATTCTGCTTTTACAACTGTGCTACATGGGTTTACCTACAGGGCAGAGACAATTTTGGCAGCTGATGCCGGCACAACTCCAGCACAAGGAGCCACATTCCTGGGTCTTCTGAGCTCTCTGCTCCCACACCAAGGTATCAAGGCCTCCCAGAACCAAGGCATCTTACAAGCAAGTGGAATAGTGGAGAGGGGAAAATACTCCCAGAGCTTTAAGCATGCAAATAGTGTGAAATAATTTGTGGTCCTTCAGTGCTCAAAGGGAGGTTATAAAAAAAGACGGAGAGGGACTTTTTATACAGGCAGATAGTGATAGGAAAAGGGGCAATGGTTTAAACTAAAAGAAAGGGGATTTAGATTAGATGTTAGGAGGAAACTCTCTACGCAGAGGGTGATGAGACACTGGCACAGGTTGCCCAGAGAAGCTGTGGCTGCCCCATCCCTGGAAGTGTTCAGGACCAGGTTGGATGGGGCTTGGAGCAATGTGGTCTAGTGGAAGGTGTCCCTGCCCACAGCAGGGGTTTGGAACTAAGTGGTCTTTAAGGTCCCTCCCAATCCCAACCATTCTGTGGCATTAATTTATTTGAAGCAGGTTGCAGGAACGTGTATGAAGGTCTTGTAAAGGCTTTACTTTACAGTCAAAAGTAAGTCATCCAGCCTAAGTGATTCACCTTATGAATGCAAACAAGACTGAAGTAATACTGTAGTACACAGCAACCTTGCAGCAGGACATCAATGCTGTGCTACTTCTAACAAAAGGGATGATTTATCTGCAAACCAAGCGCTGCTGACAGTGATGAAATGTGAAAAAAAATGGTAACTTCTTAAATTTTATCAAGTAAGTTGTCAGTTTTTTGCACGTCAACTGCTCAGCTTTGCTTTTAGTAACACTGATGAAATCTAACAGATGAGCCACCACAGAACCAGAGCTTTCACCAGCTCTGAGATGGGCCCTCAGGACAACATCCCTCGTGTGCCCAATTTAACTAACCCCATTAACAATTGCAGGATGTTGAATGAGGTCATTTTTGCATGCACCACAAGTTCATGCTGTCCTCTCATTACCAGTAACAATGGCCAGCAAAGGTCCAGCCAAGAGAGATTTTTCCACATATGCTGAGCCTCAGTCCCACTTGCAGACCAGCAGGCTGAAAAAATTTAACTAGTCATTTATAAACTGTTTAGCCACAAAGACCAGGATGCAGCAAGGCTGGAACTTCGGAAGTTGTCTGGGGTATTTTTTTAATTAATTGTCCCTGAAAAGTTGGTGATAGACAAACATTAAATTCTAAGTCTGAATCTTTTGACAGCCACAAAAGGTGTTACTGAGAAAGTTAAGACAGTCTTAAAGAGATGATAAAGGAGTAGTTTGCTCACAAAGGTGATAGAAAATCATAAAAGAGGCTGTTTAATCTCCTAGAGACCAACAGTTCCTGAACCCAAGTACCAATAACAACTCCATCACATGCAAGTCTTGGGAAATTCATGGATTACATCCTATTAAATACATTAAGTTCTTTCAGGTAGGTTTGAGAACTCAGAACATCAATGCATTCTGCCAGCTCTTGAGACAGTCCAGAAAGCTCAATTCCTAATTACCTCCAAAACCCGGTGGCTGAAACACATTAGTAACAAGGTCCACAAAACCTTACTACATTTTCAAGCATGTCATTATCTGGACAATTTAGGTAAGGATTTGTCTATGCTACTGCTTGAGACTGCTTCCCCTGTGTTACCATCTTGGGATAACTGATATTTCTTTAGGGATCTCAGTATTTGTACAGCTTGAGGACTGTTAATGTAACAAAAGTCTCTCTCGGTGTAGCTGAAATAAGAGACTATTCCCAAGGCAAAGTCGACTGGTGTGTGAAGCCATTTTCACTTTGCTGGCAAGAGAATACACTTTTCTCCCCTCTTCTACCTCCACATACTCTCCTGTTTCTTTAAAATCCTTTTTCTTCATCCCTTCAGTGTGAAATGCTGGGGGTCCAGGGATTCCAGCTGACTCATCTTACAGGTGCATATTTCTATGTCTTTAAAAGCCAAAAGGATATAAATCAGAATTCCTTGCTCCAAGATCAACCTCTTCACTAAATCTTTACCTGAAAATTGTGTAATACTTTTAAACATTGGAATACTGTCACCCTCCCTGAGATGCATCCACAGCCACCCAAGCAGGACTCTACACAGCCTCATCCACATCTTTACAGGGAACTGCAATATGCATCAGGATGATGCAATAATGTCCTAATAAGGTCACATAAGTAAAATAAAGTTCCATTCCAGATCAGCCATCGGAGTGTTCAACTCATCAAAAGCTGCAGCTGAAGTGGTGATTTTTATCGGAACAGAAACGCCACAAATCAGCTCTGCCTGAATAAAAGTAGTTTTACTTTGCAACTGAAGGCTTTATGATGACTTGGAAATTCAGATGTAATCTGGAGACTGGCACACACAAGTTCTGGGGCTGCCAGAGTTGAGCAGCCTCCAGAACACCAGGAATAATCCATTTATTTAATACTCCCTTCTCCATGAGACCGAGTTCAACATTAGTGTGTGGTGAAAAGGGACCTGCACACATTCAAACACTTGGTGTGAGAATAACTGAAGTTTGGCTGGTTTTCTGGGCCTTTTTTATTTTGGAAGCAAGAACTACAGACACCTAGTGAGGGAATTGAATAACCTAAGATCCAGAGCTGTTTTGAAATACAGATGATCTTTTCTTTAAAAAAAAGTCAAAGTCAAAAAAAAAAGACAAATAAACCAGAGTTAAGAGGACAGAACTCCTTAGGCACACAAGGCAGCATAAGTACATAAGCTACCTTTAAAAGCTGAAAACCTTTCCAAAAAGTTTATTTTAATAAATAAATAAAAACCCGAGGTGCTGCTCTCTCCACAGGGTGCTTTTGCTTTGAGCTGCCTAAGTGGAAATCACTGGAGACGTCAGTCAGGCATATCTGAAAGTCTCTCTCTAACATTCTGGTGAAAGAGAGCTGGCTTAGAACATTTTAAAACCATTATGCTCCTAAGCAGGGAGGAAAACAAACCATTAGCCTGCGATATTTAGGATCAGCCCAGGATACTTTTCACTTGGTTCACTTCAGCATCTGCTGCCTTTGTCCCAACTTTTGTAGGCATTTGCACTATTTAGGAAGTTGGCTCCGAGGTATGTCTGCAGTATCCAAGTTTCTTTCAGGGACAGCTGCTTTCTCCCTATGTGCTTTTGTGGCACCAGGCATCTCGTTCAACTGAGCATCTGTACAACTGCAACTGCTCAGCAGTAGGACATGGCACATTCAGTGCATTAGATCCCAAGTCCATAAACATCACAATATTTGAAACAAAAACCCCTCAAGTTACTTAGAGTGTCTTCCAAACTGTATCACCATCTGTGGGAAGAAGTCAATATTTGAGACTACTTCAATTCCTACACTTCAAACAGCACAGGGTACAAGCTTTACATAGATAAGCTCCTGCATCATGCCCAAGACATCAGTCACAAACTCTTACAAAAATGCTTCTGGGGTGATATGACACTGAAAGCTTTGGGTAAATTCATCCATGTCAACAAATGTAAAGAAAATCATGCAGAGACTGAGAAAATTTAACTGGAAATACAATAGCAGCTGAAATTCTCCCTGACTCTTCCCATTAGATCTTTCTACACTTGTCAGCTTTTACTTTCAGCATCCTGGAAAAGCACTTGGTTTTCACCACAAACTGTCACCTCACAATACTCCCATTTTCTAGATCATTTTGAACCTACTGAACAGGAGGCACTTGTTGACCTGCACTTCCCTTCATTGTGAGGAAAGATTTATCCTCTCAAGCAGTTAAACCATGACAAGACCTTTACTTCTACCTTTGGCAAGAAAACACTTAAAAGTTTTGAAAGAAACACAGTGTCACCTAAACTTAACCCATTTACACAATTTCCATGTCTTTCACAGAGCTGATCTGTGAGCAGGATTTTCCTCTAAAGAAACATGAATGAGGATGAGTCAATGTACCATATTTACAAATAAGCATCACAGAAGATACCAGTTGATGCAGTGACACTGTTTGAAGGGATATTCTCCCTCTCTTGTCTCTAGGAAATACAAAAACAAGGTAGAGGAATACCAGTGACACAGAAAACATGTCAACTATCATGCTGCTTTAGTTTCATTTATCTAATCTCCAGAGGCATCAACATCTCTCAGCATTATGATCCTGTTTCAAAATCCACACGACTATCAATTTACACCAAAGTCTTTCCTACACTTAAAAACACTTTAAAAGTCCTCTTGCACTGAATTTCACTAAATTGCCCTCCAAAAGAGAAAGCTGCTGTTTGTAAACTAGAAATATTTGGCATCAAAACACATGCATTAACTTTCTCTGTTAAGTGACACTGGCCTAGAATCAAAACGCCCAAGGAATGACAAGATTTGTTTTTTGTAAACTATTTATTCCTTAATCTTGACAAGCCATACTGATCTATAACCACTAATAAATCTCAGACACAACGATATTTGTCACAACATTCCACTTGGTTCTGGATTAAAACTCTTAAAGGCTCTTAAACTAAACATGTTTTGGCTGTGCCTTGTGCCACCTGATTGACAGAGCTGTCACAGGCTCCACAGAGGAGACACAAGTTGTGGGTAAGTTGAGAGACCCTGAGTTGCTCCATGGAGCATCTCCCTGGAAGGATGCAGACTTGAGGGAAGAGGATTTAACAAGGATTGCTGGGTCCATGGATGGTGGGGTCTGTTTGCCCAGCAGCAATGGTGGCACCTACCCCAACCCTGGCAGCAGGTCCTCCTGACACCCTTTAAGTGATCAGCTACTCCAGCAGTGATGTGAGTGTTTTCCAGACATACAACACGGACATGGAGGGGCTGGAGCGTGTCCAGGGAAGGGGCTGGAGCCCCAGGAGCAGCTGAGGGAGTTGGGGATTCTCAGTCAGGAGAAAAGGAGGCTCAGGGGGGACTTGGAATTCTCTCCAACTCCCTGCCAGGAGGAGGGAGCCGGGGGAGGTCGGGCTCTGTTCCCAGGGAACAAGGGACAGGATGAGAGGGAACAGCCTCAGGTTGTGCCAGGGAAGGTTTATATTGGACATTAGGGGAAATTTCTTTGCTTAGAGGTTTGTCCAGCGTGGGCACAGGCTGCCCAGGGCAGTGGTGGAGGCACCTTTCCCAGAAGGATTTAAAAGCCAGGTCTATGTGGTGCCTGGGGACGTGGGTTAGTGGTGGCCTTGGCAGTGCTGGGGGAACAGCTGGAGTTGATGGAACTTACAGGGCTTTTCCAACCTAAGCTAACCAATGATTCTATGAAAAAGACCTATGGAAAATTAGATTCAATGGTCTAACTGTTAAAACAAATAAATGCAACTTCAGGTGACAAAGAGACACATCACTTTTAGAAAACAGCAGCAAAAGAGTCTACAGAAGACATGCAATCTTTTCATGATGAATTGCAACAGAAGCTCCCAGTATCTTTATCCCAACAGCACTACTGTTTCCCTACAATAACACTGAACAAGATGCAATTTTTACCATATTCTGCTCTTGTACAAGCTTAATTATTGAATGGCTAATTTAACCACTGTCACTGATTAATTAGAACAAAAGAGCCAGAAGCAGAACCAGCACAATACAACAAAACAAGATTAAGCTCTACTGGAATCTACTCTGAATATTTTTTTTTAATTCCATGTCAACAGACATTTCCTTCTCACAAATTGTTTGTGAACAGTTGATGTCCCTATTAGAGAAACATCTGGAGATTTTGTTTTTGAATTTACTTCTCAACATTCGAGATTGACCTTTTCATTTCTAAATCAGGTTTTATCCAGATCTCTTTGGAAAAAACCCCCAAACAACACATTGCTGGTTTCCAACCACAGCAGCCACCAGTTCACTGTACCTTGGTAAGTCACCAAAACCCTGGACTGTGCCTCAGCAGTTCTTCTGAACAGAACTGCAGATCACATCATGGAATCATGGAATGGGTTGGAATGACCTTACAGATCATCTAAGTTCCAAACCCCCTGCCATGGGCAGGAACACCTTGCACTATCCCAGTTTGCTCCAAGCCCTGTCCAACCTGGCTTTGGACACTTCCAGGGATGGGGCAGCCACAGCTTCTCTGGCCTCCCCACCCTCACAGCCAAGAATTTCTTCCTGATACCTCATTTAAACCTACTCCCAGTTTAAAGCCATTCCCCCTTGTCCTGTCACTACCTGCACTTGTCCCAAGTCCCTCTCCAGCTCTCCTGAAGCCCCTTTAGGCTCTGGAAGGGGCTCTAAGGTCTCCCTGGATCCTTCTTTTCTCCAGGTGAACACCCCCAGCTCTCCCAGCCTGGCTCCAGAGCAGAGGGGCTCCAGCCCTCAGAACATCTCTGTGGCCTCCTCTGGACTCTCCCCAGCAGTTTCACATCCTTATGTTGGTCCCCCAGAGCTGGATCCAACTCTGCAGGTGGGGTCTCACCAGGGCAGAGCACAGAGGCAGAATCCCCTCTCTTGATGCAGCCCAGACATGACTGAGCTTTCTGGGCTGCAAGTGCACATTTGCCAAGACATGTCAAGCTTCTCATCCACCAACATCTCAAGTCCTTCTCCTCAGGGCTGCTCTCAATCCATCCTCTGCCCAGCCTCTGTTTGTGCTTGGGATTGCCCCAATCGATGTGCAGGACCTTGCACTCAGCCAAGAGGCTCAAGCCTGTCACAAAGTCCTTCTAGAATTCCCTTTCTAAAGCCACCCACATTTCTTCACACTTTTGTCTATTAAGTACATCCTCAATACATTCAACTATTCTCCGCTTTTTAAAAATTCCCGTCTTCCTTCCTCTCACCCCTAGACCCTTCCCATCTTCCATTTGCATTTCCTGATTTCCATTATGCCCTGTAACACTTTTTCCTCCAAAGTCCCTTTATAGACCCTTAACTCACATCTCTCCTGCTGTGTCTCCTTCACAGCCCTCCTTTTGTGCATCCCTCCTTCCTCCCATCCCAGTGTTACCCTGCTGGAGTCAGGCATGAGGAACTTGAAGAGGAACCATCCCAGCCAGGCTTTCTAAGCTTTACAGAAACTCAACTTCATGCAACAGGATCCCAGTAAGAAAGGAAATGAATCCCTTAAACATCAGGCTGATCCACACTGGTTTGTGCTGGAAGAAAACACAGGAAGGCCCTATTTCACTGCACCCTGGGCATAACAAAGGTATGTACTGGACAGCATCTAAATATAACAATTTTAACTTTACACAGCTCTGTTATGATAGAAACCAGAGTATCACGTTCAGTTTTGTTATTGCCCATTTTGTAAAGGATGTTACAAACAGTAAGTGCATGACACAGATTTGAAGGCTACAGGAAGTGCCTTATTCTGAGATTTTTTTTTTTTTCAGCTCAGGCTCTTTGTCCTACTTGATTCAAACCTCTAAAAACCTTTGCCAGGAAAAAAAAAAGACAAAATTAAAGAATTATTTAATCTCATACAGAAGCTCACAAAATTGGCCGTGACAAGAAACTGGGAAAACACAAATGGGAAATAAAATATTTTTATAGTTTTTCAAATAGTTGAAAAAATTAACTCATGAATTTGTCAAAAAGTCGTGGAATCTCAAACTTTTCATAGATTTGAGAAGAGGCTGCATGAATTTCCCAAAGTTTTGCTCTGACAAACAAGTAACGAACCCAAAACACAATAACCACATGGAACTTGAACAGTTCACAGTGTACAGTAAAATGAATTAAACAAACCAAAGGTCTTGGATTTTTTTTTTGTTACCTCCTATAACCCAAGCTACATTCATTTCAGGTTTCATCTGTCAAACACTGAGAAAAACAGGCCAAGGAAAACGGCTCCAGTGAACTCCACGAGAGCTCTCGGGGTTGTGTAGCCTTTGGCAGTTGCCCCTGCTCTCTAGAATTCCATCTGTTAATTGTCCCCTTCTACTCACTTTTGACAGAAGCTAAAAAAATAAACAATTTGTTTCTGAAGCTCAACACCAGCATCGGGTCTGAGAGGTTCATTAGCAAGTTCTTCTTGGAATCTTCCAGTTGAATGTGACCCTGCTTGTGGTGGGGGGTTGGAACTGGATGAACTTTAAGGTCCCTTCCAACCCAAACTATCCTGTGATTCTATGAGAAGTCTGGCTGTTCAGTCATATAAAATTATTTAACTTATGTTCCACTCGCTGAGCTGATTTTTGACAGATCATTCTGCTTTTGAGAAATAAACCTTTTCCCTCCAGGAATCTCAACACTTCAAAGCCACATCCAGCTCACATTTTCCCCACGTAATCATTTCAAAAGTCTTCAGAACTCGAAGGTCTGAACTCTGTGGCTTTCACCGCAGCTGCACTTCAAGACAAGCACTTCAGAAGGGGCATTTTCCTGGGCAACAATTCATGTATTTTTAACAATATGGATGTTTGGAGAACTCACCTCTTTCTCAGTATCCCTGGATATACAAGTCCACTGGTTTTCCTTCACACTGTATGCCCAGAAATCAGCCAGATCCTGCGTTCCATCCCAGCCACCAAACAAATAAACAGTTTCTGGTAAAAAAAGGAAGAACGTGTTAATTTTATTTGAAGAAAACAGCTTTAAACAGGCAAATACCTACAAAACACCTGTGACAAACAGACAAACTATCAGAAGAGGAATTTAAAACAACTTATTTAAAACACTGCTCCTTTATGAACAGAACCAGTCACCAAGACAAAGAAATGTGGTTTGGTTTAGTAATGGAAGATTTTAGGATTGATAGTCAGCCAATTCTCAGAGTCATTTTCTATTTCTACATTTACATAAGAGGCGATCAAACCCACAGCCTTCTGATTAAAATTCCAGACAGACAAATGAACAATATTTAACATTTTGGATCCTGTGCCTTTAGTCTGTCAAAGACACCTCAGCTCGAACCCTGTTTGGTGCAAGATTTGTACCATCAGCAAGACTTTGAGGTAGGGGCAGCAAAGTTCTTCTGTTTAGTCCATTCCTTAGAAAGAAAAATTTACTTCAATGAAATCCTTTTTAAGGGAAAAGCCTTGCATAAAGTTACTTACCTGATGGCACAAAAGCAAGTAAGTAGAAGAGTTACAGATCTAAGTCAGTGTTTCAGGTCTGTCACCTCAAACCCAACAACTGCCCTGTGAACAGCAAGTTCTAAGGCTCCTCACACTCACTGATAAAACCAGATGAAGCCTCTCAACAGAGGAAGCATTTAAGAAAAGTCTGTATTTTGCCATGGAGAGAGAACTAAACTGCTCCCGTTATAGAAACATCACTATCTGGTCTCAAATGCTAAAAATACTTCATTTTTAGCCTGCATTAAAATATAACATAAAGCCAAGTCCAAGAAGAACAAGCCCCTCAAGACTTGTAGAGCTTTGAAAACTCCTTTAACATCCACAAACCAGTTCTATTATGGAGGTAATGGCCAATTTCTAATCCAACACCAATTAAAGAGCAGAGTTAGAAGCACGATTATAAAATGGGACTAGTCCTTGACCCTCACCTACCATCAGGATAGTGGTCATCACCATGGAAAGGTTACCCTGGTTCATTAACTTTAATTACCCTTCCTCCTGGACTCAGGGCTCCCAGTGTTCCCTGCAAAGAGCAGGTCCCTTTGTGCACATAAATTCTCACAGCTCACAAAACCCACATTACCACAACAGCTTCATTGATAGCCGGGAAAAATAAAAGATTTGGCACCAGCTAAATATCCTCCTGGGGCTTTGCCAAAATGTCAGGCCTGCCTGGAAAAGCTTTGTTGGCTCACATGGAATTTAATAGCAAACCTGAATGAATCCGATGAAAACTCAGATTTTGAGGTACCTAAACCAAGCTGCCAGAACGAAATGGCATGTGAGCACCAAGGGAGGAGCACAGGCACCCAGCTGGTGTGACACTGAGAGCACGAGGGGACACCAACACTGTGCCAGGCCTGTTTTCATCAGGATGTAAAACTGGAGCTCACACCAAAGAAAGGCTCCATCACTATCTAGACTCACTGATTACCATTTTTCAGTTCTGTGCCTTGTTGCAGAACTATATGCAGATTTTGTAGGAAGTTTCTGTAATTTAAAAGGAATATTTCGTAAGGCATAAATGCATCTGTTGCTGGAAATGTCACGAAAATCTTTTTGCATAGTTCTCCTAAATTTTGCAATGGTTCTCCCATGTTATAATGAAAAATTAGTTGTTTGGTGTTTTAGGGGGGATTGTTTTTGTTTGGATGAGTTTGAGTTTTTCGCTCATTAGGTTGTTTTAAAATAAAACTTCACTCTATTCCCCAACCACAATCAGCCCTCCTGCTCTATTTGTCAATTCAGATTTTATGGGAGGGTTATTTTTTATTTTTCCACGCAGAGATCCAACCAGGACAGGTCCAGGCTGCATTCCCAGCTCTCCCAGGCATTCCCACCTAACCAACCCACCAGCAAATACTCCAAGAAGAGGGCAGAGACCACAAACTCCAGGCTGCAGGAGTGGGGCAGCTCAAGGGGAGCCCAGCAGTCTCACACCAATATAGCTATTCCTACTCTGGGAGCACTGGGGAACTCAAGGAGGAAAGGATTTTCCCTCTGTGTCCAAGCAATGTGTAACACAGCAATATTGATGCTGCTTTATTAAAGCAACTCTCTCTTCTGCTTCAGGGACAGAGCACAATTTTCAAACCTACCTGCAAGGCAACAAGAAAAAACATGAAAGCAATTATATTTACCCAAAGCTTTCACCAGCTACGTTTAGGAAGTCAAATTTCTCCTCCAGCATTTTCACCTTATTTCCTCTACGTTTATTTCTGAATAGAAATTGAACACTTTGAATTAAATATGTTCTGTGAGTATTTCTAAACTGCTTGCTTGGTCAAAAATGTTTCTGTAACATCTGAATTCTTTTCTTCCCTCACTATCTGGATGACTAAAAGGTGCCAGAGCACTCCTCAAATTAGAGAACATACATTACTAAAAATCAACCTATTTCCTGTCAGCATCTCATTAGTTTCTATTTTTCAGAAAAGTATGCAAAGCAGCCTCCTCCAACCCCTGTTAAATACCAAATATCCCAGGGTACTTCCAGGCCAGGTTCACATGTGTTCTCCAGGAGCATTTTCTAACTTCTATTAACTCCATGTGGCAAAATCCTTTGTGGGATTTTGGTACAGTGGGTCTCCCTCATCCAACCAGGATGTCACATGGCAAATTCCAATGGCCAGACTGATAAAAGCTGCTTGGTGTGCCTGGGCATCCCTGTTTTACCTTCCAACGAATACATTTCAGTCCTGGTGACACATTTAATGACATGCTTTGGTCAAACAGTATTTCTTTGTCTCTGCTAGAACAAGTCCCCATGGAATATGAAAGAATTATGGACCTAAAACACCTCTAAGACATCTGGTTCCTCAGCATCTCCTCACACATCATGTGCTCCAGCCCTGAGCACCCTGGTGGCCCTTCAAGGACTCACTTCCAGGCTGACAAAATCCTTCTTGTCCCAGAGCCCAAACTGGGCACAGCACTCCAGATATGGCCCCAAGTACAAAGAGAGGAACATCACCCTCCCCTTACCCTGCTGGCCATGCTGATACAGCCCAGCAGGAGGTTGGGTTTCACCACAAGGACACACTCCTGATGTGTCAAAAGCCTTCTAAAAAAAGATGTCACTTCCCCATGTAGCAACCACAGATTTAGTTACGTGCCAGCAGCATTGTCCACTTTGTGAGGAGCACTTAGAGTACAAATATAAACCCAAATCTTCAATTTTCTTTCAGTATCACAACCCTAATTTTCTGAGCCACAGTGTAGATGCTGGCTGGATCCAAGTTTTTTTTTCAGGCTAGGCATACAGCCTTGCTCTCAAATGTGAAAGCACCATGAAGTTGAGTAACCTCCAGGATCCAGCAGCTGTTTGTGTTTCAGAGCTTAGAAGCCATCTGTGTTTTGTTTTAGAGATCCCTTCATCTTGTACACAAGTCCTGTCTTTAAATATCTTATGGATAGCAGTGTTTTCCTCAGGCAAAACAGCATCCTTCATGTCTGCTGCTCCCTCTTCATCTTTTTCATCTTTCCATGCAGCTTTTGAACCAGCCTTGTCATTTCCACTGTGCTGCCCACACAGACCATGGGCACGCTGGGCCCACTGCTCTGAATCTCCCTCTGTTCCCAACCTACAGCTTTGTTCTCATTTATCTAAAACAAGGCAAACAGAATTCCTTCCAACAAAAGGAAAAGCAAAATAACGTACAAGCAAAATGACAGAGTAGTTGCACTTCAGTGAGTGAACAGAGGTAACACACCAATAAAGACCATTGCACTAATATTTCCCTTAAAAAACTGTTTCACTTGCCAAAAAGAAGAGAATCATGCTGGTTGGTTGCTATTGTTTCTACAGGAGGTTCATTGCAAAACTTGAGAAGGCTTTAGCTTAATGAACTAAAAGCTGAAAGTTTAAAAAAGCAGGATATAACACCCAAGAGTTTTTTTAACAGGATGATTTCTATAGAGTCTATAATGACATGGCTTTATGGACTGCACCATCATTCCCACAGAGCTGTGTCTGCCCTATGAGAGCAAAGGAGATTAATCCCACCTTACCTATGGAGTTACCACCCAAATGTCCAAAACTCAGCAGATATATTGCTCTAAAAAACTGATGTTACTCCTTAAAGCTTGAATTTGCCAATTCACTTACCCACTCCCGCTTTCTTCCAGAGTAAGCACTGGAATTTTGAAATGTGTGCCACATGAACTATCCAGATGCCTGGGAGGGCAGATTCCAAGTTCTGTTAATAAGGTACCAGTGCCAGATGCCAATATCCTCATCCAGAACTGCATTAGGGCTCAGTGCCCCTGGGAACACAGTTCTACACACGAGCTTGTGTTTTGCTGCTCAGATATTTCACCAGGGCCTACAGAAACACTGCTCATGACTGACATGCAGCAAACACCACTGTGGACTTGTGTAGTTTTGGGGAAACTTTTGTTTTAATCTATGTACCTGGGTTGTGATTACCCAAATATCTCCCCCCTGCCTTGTATAAATGTGCAGAGAACTCTCCAGCTTCCCAAATGGAGAACTCCATGAAACATGCACCTTGCAGAAAAAAGCAGGAATAACATAAGCCTCCTGTTTTCATTTACAGTCTAAAGCTTTCACCTACCAGTGGTTTCCCCTATAACTCTGAATGCCTCTTAGTTTATATTTCTGCACATGTACACCAAACTCAACTTCCTAAATCTGCCATCCAGCATCATTCCAGTCTGAGTGTTAACACGACTAAAAGCATGGAAGGCATTGTGAGAATCAGTAACTCCCCATTTTTAATTTTTTTTAATATATATAGAAAGAGAGCAGGCTGCATTCTCAGTCCCGCATCCCAAAATGCCTACAATTCCATGTCAAACTGCTTTAAGAGTTTTCCAAAGTACCAACTCTCACTTACTTACACTTACTCTCAGTATTAAGAACTCAAGCATCAGATGGAAATAAGCTCCAGCACAAGTTACTGGTTGCCAGCAGAGATGCCAGAATTCTCTTTCAGTCACTTTCATCCTACCCTAACTGGAAGACAAATCATGCTAAAAGGCAATTTAGATCAAGTTAAATCATATTCTACCTGAAATTTATAAACAAGAGTCTCAGTGACTCAATGCAGCATCAAGAACTCAAGATCTAACTCAGCTGCTCCAATCCAAATCCTCTATCCCAACACTAAAACGTGCATCCAGCAGACTCAGTGCTATTAAACAAATTAAACATATTTTTGTAGTCAGTAATAGCTAGTCAATATTTCTCTGAGGTTATAAAAACACAGAACCACTTTTAGCTTAGTTATATTTACATCGGGTGTGGACACAAGGGATGAAAATTTGCTTCCAACACCTATTCTATGTGATATGAAACTTCAGAATCTCCTCATAAGTATGATTTTGGTGTTTCATTTCATTTTCAAAAGATTAAAGTTGAAGAAAATACTCATTATTGAGAAGGACCTCACCCCTCCAACAAGGAGTGCAAAGTGAGATGATTTTTCTTCAGCTGCCAAAGGGAAAAAAAAAACCAACTCAGCAAGTGTGTGGGTAAGGCAGGGGGATGTCTTTGAAGGAAAGAGTACACCACTGCTCCTTTTTCCATTAACACTGGATTTGCTCAAGGTTAGCCAGGGAGCTTTACAGCTCTAGTCTGTGAAATACATCCTGACACAACTGGCTGAATTCCCACCAGCTTATTAAACACTACCTATATTCAAAAGGAAAACTCCAGCAATCACTGGAGTCAATCAATTCCTGATTCTAAGGATAACACCCCAAGAACTTGCCCTGGTCTGTCATGAGCCAAATTACATTGCAAAACTGATAAACCTCAAAAACTTTTTGGCTTTTAAAAGCCTCAGCAGACCTGGATCCAAAACTAAGAGCAACTTCCCAAACAGCCCACAGAGAAACTTTGGGAAGGTATCCCACCAGCACTGGATAGAGCTGCAGGAAGAAAGGACCAGCATGAGAGGGAGATCCAGCTGTCCCACAGTGGGACTCTGCCCTTGTGGGTGCTCTCCAGCCACTTTTGTGCAAGTAAAAAAATAAACAATAAAAATTATTATATAAATAGATTTTTTTTTTACTGCCTTGTTAAAGCAGAGTGGAGCTGAAGTCCAAGGCAGAGATAACAAGCTTACAAGGACTTAAGAAAACCAACAGGAATGGAAACGAAGGCTCACAGTACCACGGGTATATTATTTTCAGGAGGTCTAAAGGCCTATCATTTCCAAGTTGACACGGATCATGTTTCTTCCATGCTCTTGTGAAACACTCACTGCCTACTAATCCCCGAGGCCACTAGGGAGCGTTCCCAGCCTCTTTGTAGGGAAACGCCAGCGATCCTCCAGCAGCGTTTTGCTCTAATCAATCCCAAACCTCCTCCACCAAAAGAAAAAAAAAGTTTGCTTTCATACACAAAGTAACTCGAGTGCTTCCTCCAGAGCAGGAACTACACTGTGAGCAAGAGCCAGAGCCTGCAGCCACCGCTGCATTTTCGCTTGCTCACTGTGACACAGCAAATTGCTCCTGAAGGTTCTGCCCCGTCACATGCTCTGCTCCCGGCCCTGTGACCACAACACATACGGCCACGGGCATTTTTCTGCCAACTCCCTCAATGCCACCCTCTATTCCTCTCCATTAATCACACCCTGATCTTGTTTCTCCCTTCCTAAGAACAATCCCTTCCCTCACACAGCCAAGACTCAGGCAGATGCTTTCCTTATTTTAGTAAGGACTGACGTACCACAGCAATCTGATTAAATAAAAGCAGGACAAAGAAAATTATGGAGACCAACTATCACTGCAACTGTTACTGATACACCATCCCCCTTTCTTTTCCATGCAGTTCCTCTGAAACAGAGGCTGAACCATTCTTTAAACTGCTACAGGAAACATATTTGTAAGAAGTGTCTAACGAATTACACTGAACAGGAGTTTCTTGCACGCTGTGGAAATCAGAAGCCTCTCCAACCAAAATACAAAGAATGTTTCAACACATCAGATCTACTGCTTGAGCTCTATTCCAAAGAGCAGACTGTAGCAGATAAAGGAAATTATTATCCCTAATTTCTCATTTCTTGCTTGAGCTCCTGCTCTAAGAGGGTAGGAGGGACAAAAATTAAAGCCAATGGTTCTTGGTTTCTTAGGTAAGACAAGGCAATACCTAAGGCATAACAGAGAATTAATAGGGAAGGAGAGGTGGGAAAAGCAGTTGGGAGTACAAGTTCCAAAGAAAAAGCAGAGTATTTAATCCAACGATTAGAGAGTGAAAATTTTTTTCCGCAAAACCTGTTCTTCAGACAGTCTCTGAAGAAAAACACATCTGCATATTTATTTGGAAAATAGCTGATTAAATAATTCCATTAAGAAATGTAACAACTACTCACCTGTCTGCACATCTATCACCATCTGATGGCCACCTCTCATCCCTGGTCGACTGTCTTCTCCATCACCTTCAAAAAAGAGGGATGGGGAAAGTTTTCCATTATTAAACCAAAGTACCACCTCAATACAGAAGCAGAGCAGTAACTCAACATTCTTCAAATACCAGCACAACACTTTTGTCAGGTAATATTCTCCTGTGTACTATGAAACTGTACAAAGCTTTATACTGAATTATCTGGTGACTGACAGCACAAGGAGCAAAACTCTGCTGAAAGTCCGAGTGCTTTGGAAAGGAGCTTCCGAGTTCCTGGAGCACACGGGTGCTCCCAAAAGAGCTCTGAGCCATCCTTGCAGCTCCCCAGCAGTGAGGACACAGCCAGCCTTGGGCTCCCCCTGCATCCCTCCCCACCTGGAAAAGCTGCCTGAGGGCTGAGCGGTGGAACAGATACTGGAATGACATGGTAATGTACCCCTGGGATGGGAGCAAGGAGGTGATGGAGAGACACAGCACAGCTGGCTGTGTGCCAGTTATCCTCACACAGGAGGGAACCCCAACTATCCCACTGAAGCAGCTTTCCAACCACTTCAGATCTCTTGAGCCTTCAGGACACGTGTCAGCCATGGGAAGCAACATTAGCAAGATAAACCTGTGTTCTGCTGGAAGAGGAATCTGCTTGTGTTCCTGATAACCCTTCCCAAGGGAACTGGGGATGCTGCTCCACATTTGGCAATTGGCACCTTGGCTCCTACATTTGCTGTTTGACAGTGAGTTTTCTACTCCGTAGCCAAGGATGCTGCTGCAAGGCTCCTCTCAAGGCAGAAAGGAATGGGAGAAGAGTCTGCAGTTTGGATTTACTGTAGAACAGATCAAGACTTCAAAAGATGCATCTCATTTAAAATACTCCCTGTGCAGACAATGTATTTATTTGCCACTCTTTGCTTGAGATTGAGTTGAAGTCAATTCCATGTGTTAAATCCAGTAACACAGATAACTGTTCTCATTTATCCTCTGAGATTTGTTACTGAACTGATGATCTATCCTTGAAGTTATAGCAAGTATTCCTGCAGTGCTCCTTGCTCAGCCAGAGACCAGGCTGCATTTCACTGACTTTGCAGACAAATGCAACTTTTACATAGAAGAAACCATTCCCTAGAAAAACTGTCCTGGAGGAGACTCTCTTGCATTATTTCCTTGCTCAATACTCCCAGAGGAACAAGACAGAACTGGCAGTACATGAGTTCTATCTTAAGAAATGTCCTTACCTTTGGTGCTTTTGGGGATAATCTGCCCCCAGCGAGGTTTGTACTCCTGCTGACTGATATACTGATTGAATAAGCCATCTGCAAAACAAAAATTTTGCTGGATAAAACATTTATACATCCATTACAGCAAAATCATTTTTAATGTGGGTAACTTCAGCCTAACTGAAGCCAGCATGCCACTCCAAAGCCTTCATTTTCACTGAATTCTCCATTATATGTCAGTTAGTTTGTTAAACTTTTGTTAGTTTGTTAAACTTTTGTTAGTTTGTTAATGAACTAAATGTGAAAGAACTAAAATAAAAAAGAATACTTGCTACTAGATCAATCAGGAATTATCCAGTTTGCCTGCCAGGTCATGCCAAATTGTCTATAAATCTCCAGTGTGGTGTATTTAATTAAGAATAGAATCCCTCCCCCTTATTTAAGCAAAAAGGAAAGTTGCCAGTGCATATAAAATTCAACCATTTTAGTCCATGTGAAGGTAAAACTAGGTCAGACAGCATCTCTGGAGCTTCAGCTGAGAAGAAAAGGGAAGCAAAGCAGATTGTTTAAACACTACGATATGGGACAACCAAGCACTGGATGCAAAACTAAATAATAGTTCGTGTTTTGTTCAGAGAATTAAGCAAGAAGAGAAACATAAGACGTGTTAGGTCATGGGCCAGATATGCCAACTGCAGCATTTCTGAGAGAAACACCAACCCCAGCACTTTGTCCACACTCCCCTCATCCCTTCTTCTCCCTGGATACACCTTCCACACCTCACTCCTCCAGCATCCAGAGGCCACTTCCCAATTCTGGTTCTACGTTATCAGTCTGTCACATAAACATTCCAGTTTTGAAAAGGAGGTTCAGAACACCCCCACTCTCCAGGACCACTCTTCAGTCTGGGAAGGGCTTGGAAAACGTTTGGGGAACTCAGTGATGCTGATCTTCAAGTGTCTCCTCTAAAAAACCTGCCTCACCTCTTGCTGGCACTACAAACTCTCAGACCTCATGAGCTCTGCTCACCTGGGTTCATTCCACCCACCACCCCAACACACAAGCTCTTCCTGGCATGTGTTTGTGCTTCATTTATGCATTACCTGAAAAAAACATGGGAGTTCAGAAAACCAACATCTGATTTTTGGAGTTCTTTTGACCCTAGTAATTTTGGCTTTGAGGTAAGAGTTTAACAGATGATGAAAGGCTCTGTTTATTTATAGAATGATCCTCACTGAACACATCCCTATTTATTTACGAAAAGGTAAAAATCTTTGTTAAGCACGACACAAGGTTTGGAGAATATCTGAAAGTGTTTCCTGGCATCCTATAGTTTGTCGTGACTGAAATCCAGGTTTTAATTAAAACCCAAGCCAGCAAGTATTTCCTGGGAGAAGATGAATGCTCTATTTAGAGACCATCTAATAGGAAAACAAGGGCACTCAAGAGCTCCTGAAAGGTGCTGAGTTTGGTCTGAAAATACAAAACTTCCATAAACTCAGCTGTGCAAGTTTTGCAAAATAAATAGTCTGAATACAGGGCAGCTTTTACTTTCACCTCAGAGCCAAAACCATCAGCTCTCCCCGCATTAGGTAATCGAGGAAAGCCAGAAGTTTGCTCAACGTATGTAGAAAAGTGGTTTATTTTGGGTTTAATAACAGGGTTCTTAACTCCCACTTCTTCAGCATTTATGAAGTTGGGACAACACACGAGAGGCTTGAAGCTTAAGATCTCATAAATTCTGATTCAGAAAAGCCAGCTCTAATAGAACAAATGCATGTGCTGTAAGAAATCCCATAGTGACTCAGCCACAAACCCAGACAGAAATTCAGCCTTTTGGTTACTGTTATAGCCCTGGGTCTGCAAGACAGAAACCAAAACTGTATTTATCCCGATGGCAGCCAATAGATAATTGGACATAAATAGCTCAAAAAGGATGAATTACACCACATAGGATCTGAAAGGGTGATTTAACCTCTCTCCCATGCTCAACACCCACAGGCTGCACTTGTCAAGATATGACACTTCTCCCCTACTGTGCCTTCAGCCTCTTCTAATAATGCTTCTTGTCTTCCATGGGACATTGGTTTGGAAATACTCCAGCTTGCTTCCCAGAAATGTTTCTTTCTGCTGGGAGCAGTTCCACATTCATTCTACTTGCATTGCAAACCAGCAGCAGCTTGTTTTGGAAGCTGAATCACCACCTGTCTGACACCACCAGGGAAAAAAAAGGAGGATTTCTAGGTGGATTGTGTACCCGCTGCCAGACCTCCGCCAGCGCACTCCTTATGCTCCTTGTCAGGATGGCTCTGCTGACCAAAAGGTCTCCAAAGCTTCTCCAAGGCACTGAGGATCAGCTCTAGGCCTGCTCAGCTTTGTCAGCTGTTCCCAATGAATCAGGAGTTTAAAATAAATTTCAAGACTCCCATAAAAAAATAAAGTGTCAAGTGGAAGTTTTTAAAGGAAGTTTTCCTCCGCTCCGGAGACCTCTCACTTCAGTGTCCACGTTTACTAAAATTACTGCCAAAACCTCACTTTGTACTATTTTCAAGCCCTTCACAGCAAGTTGTGATGCAGTTTGGATGTAACAACATGAGGTTCATGGAGGTTAAAGCTCAGTCAATTCTGCCTCCTGATAACCCAAGCCTTTATTTTGCCAGCCAACTGCAGGTTACCCACAAACGATTAGGACAAACATTGTGGACAAAAATATTTAACTTGCTGAAGCCAATCAGGAACAACTTGTACTAAGTTTGGGGTTTTTTAGACATGTATCTCCGTATCTGATGACCAAAATCTATTCACTTCATTATCGATGGCTGAAAAAGCTTCAGAGTGGCATTTAGCCCATCATTTCTGGGAGTCAGGGTTTGGATTTTTAAAGATTCATGATTTTTCTCCAACCAAAGAAAAATACCCAGAACACAAACAGATTGAGGCTTCTTTAGTCACAAAATATCTTCTAAAGAAAAGCTGAAGGAGAAAACAAAGGTGCTACCAGATAAAAATACAGCCATTCCTTGACAATTTCTTGGGAGAAACAAGGAAATGCACAATTATTTTCCAGCTTCAGAGCTGTAGTATTCTCTTGCATTTTGTTCTTTGCAAAAATGAAACAATATTTGCACTCAAATCCCTGTAAGTTATCCCTCTTCTACACAAACCCTGCCATTTACTTTTCCAGAGGCTTTGGATCCTCATCCAGCCCCTCCCCATCACACATCCCAGTGTACAGAGCAGCATCCACACTGTCTCAGAACCAAATCCCAACAATATCTGCTGGTAAAATTAAGGTATACACGTCTGTCTAGAGCTCTCAGGGGAATACAATTGTTCCTGTACATCTTGAATTTTGGGAGACATTGGAGCCTGCGGGCTGTGCATCACAGCTTCTTGTTTGTCGTGCAGGGCCGACTTGTCACCAGATAAACTCATGTCACACACTGACACGAGCAGTGCCAGCAGGAACACCTCAGTCCCTGGAATACTAATACAAAACGAGCAGGTCTTCCATCCATTCCAAGCAGCTTTCCATGTCTACAGGAGCTGTAACAGTCCAACTAAGTAATTTGCACTTCACATACTCTCTGCAGGAATATTAAGCAGATTTTTTCCTTCAACGATATAGGCCCGAAAGCTACAGGAATGGATCCAAATGCGAAGCATTTGAACCGAGTCTGTGAACCAGCTGAGATTTAGGGAACCTTTTCTTTTTGAGAGGAAGTCAGGCAGCTGCCAGAGTTTCCATTTGCCCATTTTCTACGTGTAACGTGCAAGTCAAAAGAATCTGTGGGGAAAGCGTGGCTGCCTGCCACCGAGCTCTCAAAAGAAATCATCTGGTGATGTGAGGTGGAAGACAGCGTTCATCATTAGCAATGCAAAAGAACGAGAGTGAGCTCTGCCAGCACTAATTCTTGACCACCTACTCTTTTTCTACATGACTAAGCCTATGGAAATAGCCCGCGAGAGATGCAGCGCGTTGCACTTTTTCAATACCCACCAGTGCAAATATCAGCCTCTCCAGAAGACATTTTAGGCTGAACTGAGTGTGCACTATCTCTGTCAACTTCACTGCACTTCTGTTTGTGCCTTTAAGGCAATGAACTCCCAGATCAGCGAGCGGTCAGGAGTTCACATATTCATGCCCAGCCTGGAACAGAACAGTCCGCTCTTTGAACGATTTCAGGGATAATTTAAGGATCTGTATGTCTCAATTAACTCTACACTTCAGCTACACTACACAGACACAGGACTAGAGTTAATCTGCTTTTATTTGGAAAAGCAACACATCAGAGGAGTTCAGTGGTAGAACACCCACACCTTAGAGACTAAGCAGCAGCTACGGAGGCTTCGCAATAGAGCTGCTAAGAAAGTAAAAGGGTAAAATCATCACAGAATGGCCTGGGTCGGAAGGGACCTTAAAGATCATCCAGTTCCAACCCTCATGCCACGGAGAGGGACACCTTTCACCAGACCAGGTTCCTCAAAAAACGCTGAGGAGCTTGACAGATGCAGAAGGGAGTAAGGGCAGTGGAGAACCACAGGGAGCAGGAGGTAGGAGTAGTGTTGGAGAATGTGCTGAAAGCTGAAAACATCTATTCCCATCCTACCAGTACCAGTTAAGTACCAGTGACATTCAACACCTGAACTGCCTCCTTGAACAACTTCAGACAAACTATTCCAGTCTGAGGGGTTTCTGTGGTTATCAGAAGAGGTGTGTCCTGTCCTCTCCCCATCCCACCCCATCAGCTCCCTGGCTGGGTTTGCCACGTGGCGGCTCGAGCACCAGTGCCAGGGGACACACTGTCCTGGGTAAGGGCAGGATTGACCCAGTTAGTAAAAACCTGCAGTCGTGTCAGCTTAAAGCAAATATGGGCTGCAGCCTGGGTGTCTCAGGACAGACAGCACTTCTCTCCAAAGAGTGCTGGGAGGCAACAGAGCTTTACACATGTTCAAAAGCTGAAGACAGCACTGAAGAATGGCAGGAGGATGGGGGAAGGAAGGTTAATGTATTCAAAGACAAGCAAAATCATTAAGGATGACCAACAGAGCGATGGGAGATGTGTACGCTGACATTTAACTTCTGCAAGCCAGGTGCTGGATTAAAATGAAGTAAAATAAACATCCTCATGCATATTCTTCTGTCCCTCAGAAGCAGTGACAAAACTTAATGATGCTCTTGAAGACTCTTCTGCTAAATGATCCACTGTCTGTTACTACCAAGACATACTTCTACTTGCTGGAACAAAAAAAGGACTGGTAAAACAAGCTACAGCACATTCCTCTGGTTTGCTTCAGTGATGCTGAGCTCCTCAGCCTCCAAAAAGGGACACGAGCTCAAGAACCAGGGAAGCAGGATTGTCCTCATCAAATCTGACAAGAAGCAAGTGTCTATTTGTCAGACAGAAAACTGTAGGCCTTGTTTTGAACTGCCAGGTGAGTCCTTTGCCAGTACTTCCACATCTGGAAAAGCTGAGCATTGCTGACAGCAACCCCACTCTCGACATACACCACCTCAGCTCAAGTCCTAGGGGAAAACTCCCGGATGGAATAAATGCAGTAAGTTAAATATAAAGTAGTAAAAGAAGTTAAGACACAACAGCTCAAAAAACGAGGCTACAAACATTCACTTCATTAGTGCCTGGGAAGAAAATGAATTTTTGAGGGAACATTTTCAGTCTATTCTAGACTTTGAGTGAAATTCCATTCAAGAAACAGTTCCTACTCCAGCCTGCAATGAAGTGGAAAGACAATGGCCTCCAGGCACTGAGATTAAGGCACAGCCAAGGCAGCAGAGGATGCAATGATAAAATCATCACCATCAGCACACAGAACTCCTCTGGCTGCTGTAGCATCTTGGTGGGCTCATCAGCTCCCCCAGGCTGATGAGACACAGACAGTAACAGCCAGTCACAGCTCCCTGCTGCTTTTCCAGCCTGCAATCCTCCTTTGCCCTTAAGATTCAGGGGGAAGCTGCCAGTTGCACAATGTCCCTGCATTGCAGGAAGCTGTTCACGCTCCCATCCCAGCCAACAACACTCCGTGGTCTCAGGAGGGCAAGGATGAACACTGTTCTCAGTCTCAACACTTGTAGCTGCTCCTGGAGCTCAGCACAGGGCAGGGCTCGGCTGTTCTGTCTAAGAAACCTTGTGCCAAACACATAGAAAACCATTCACTGCAGTTTTGAAGGACCTGTTGCAGTAAACTCCCTAAAATTGTGCTTCGTTGAACAGCTTATCACAAAAAGATGGTGGATTTTCATGGAAGACAATGCTTGATTTTAAAGCTATCATTTCTATCAAATTCTGAGAACCACTTCCAGCTTCAGTGGTACAAACCACACTCATGGAGTCAAGCAGGTATACAGGCATCTATCCAAAGGTATTACAAAATGACTGATCAGCTCAGAATTAGACAAAAACACCTCTGGTGCCAGATATCCATGAAATTGGTTCAGTAAGTCCCTAACTCTGCTGGCATCAGACACACAGTTCTCCTCTCGTGCCAGCACAAGTGTCCCGTAACAAGTGACTGCACACAGTCAAACAGCACTACAGCCACAGCCAGGAGCACCTCTCTTCCATCACACTGCAATCCAAAACTGCTGCACAGGTCTTGAGAGACACTTCAGTGCAAGAGTCCAACTCCTTTGTAGCCCATTCTATCAAGAGAAAGTACATCTCCCTTATTTTAGGAGTTGAGAGCTGTTCCCATAGTGTTTTTAAGTACAAAGCTTCCAAGTAAAAAATTAATAGTAGTTCCAATGAAAACAACTGCCAAGGTCCTGTTCTGCAAGGGAAAACACACTCTGCCTCCAGTCACTGACTTCCACACCATTCCCCAAGGATTATCTTCCCCATAAGCAAAGACAGCATTCTCAGCCAAATGCAGATGAAACCTTTTGCCTGAACACCAACTTGGTGGCAAATTCCAGCCAGAAACCACGATCCACATCACCACTGAGAACTCCAGTTTTGTGCTTCCCTGCTCACCACTCTGGTGACCTCCCTCATAGTTAAGCCCACCCTGAACTTGCATACACTTGCATGAAGAACTTACCTTTACCCACTCGCGTGCACTTCATTGTCATCTCTGGGGGAGGGGGACTCCAAAAGTAGCAGAGGGAAGATATTTCATGACTGAATTTTTAGCCTTCATCACTCAAGTCCAAAAGCTGACAGCACACCACACCAGACATGAAACAGCACATACACCAGCCAGCTCTACTATCAAGCACATCCAAAAAAGGTAGCGTTTCAATGCTTTTTATAATTAATATATCAGACTCCTCTGATCCTCTTACCATTGACAGCTTTTTCTATCAGTTCTTCACAAGCATCAAAGTCTCCCTTCAACACCAGCTTGTCGTGGAGGTTTGTCAACATGGGGTGCTCCAGAGCAATCTTGGTTTTCTTCTGCAGAGACTCAAAAGCTTCAGTGTAGTTGTGCTGCCGAAAATGCTTTAGGCAAAGGCGAATGGCTTCCTGTTCACGGTACTACTGGAACACAAGAAAACCTATGAGACATGTAGATTTTCCCTTCCACCAGCACTGCTGGGAACTCCCTGTGAACCTGCCCGGAGACAGGAGCAGGATGTGTTATCCACGCTGCACAAATTGCTCGCAAGCTCACAGAAGAACACTGTGAGAAAGACATTACAAGCTGTGCAGGCATTTACTTTCCAATGGTATAGAAATTATACAACTTGGTATCATCCAATTTAATGAGTATACAAGAAGAGAGAGCACAGTGTCCCAGATCTCTGGAGTGACCATTATTTCCCCCCATCTGCTTGGCCCTGCTGTTCTAGGCCTCCATGAAGCACAGAGCAGGAAAAAGCCCTCACTATCAGCGTTACGTAATTTGATTGTATGATTCTTACATAACAAAATAATTTAGAAGGGTAAGTAGGTCACAGCTTTTCTAGAAGCAGAAGGAGGGGGGGAAAGCCACAAGAATAGGAATACTTGCAATGACCACCACTCCTGCAATGGAAAGGCTGGAAGCTGACCCAAAATCCTGTGGGTTTGTGAAGGCTTTGGATCAACAACAACACCGGATTTATGTGCACGGCAAAGTTTTAACTTCTAAATGTTCCCCTGCATCTTGAAGTGGAACCTCTGCTTTCACACCATGGATGAGCCACAGCTGCCCATCTCCCACTTGGATGCAGAGAGGGGTGAGAAAGGTGAGAGAAACCCACACTGGGTCAAACATACTGGAATGAGGGAATAGTAAACTCTGAGTAAGAGCTACAGCTTGTGCTGTTACTCTACCAAATCATCCACTGTGTTCTCAAAGCTGCTAACAATATGCGTAAGAAACACAGATTTTTAAGCTGAGAAGTAGCAGAAACACTTATTTTAGATAGACTCCTCAAATCCTAAATTCTAAGGCATTAAAGGAAAAAAATCATCTCCATTTTCATCTTTAGTACACAACTACTGTGGGAAAAACCAAATCTAACTTTAAGCATCTATAAAACTGATCAAATTACAGACGAGAGATGTTATTCTTAAATGGCCACCCCTGTTAAAAGTGAAGTTTATGGTATTTAAATGAATAGAATCTTTCTGAAAACCTGGAACTAACACTGACACTCAACAAAAATTAGTGCTCTCGAAATAATGGCTCGATAGCAGGAATCTCACAAACTGAAGCAGCTGAAAAGAAACACGGCCATGTGATATATTTTTAGTTCTTAATCCATCAGTATTTCACAGCTGCAAATAACCAGAACTATGCATTTTTAGAAAACCAGTTCCCAGCCCACATGAAAAAGGCCAAGGACACGTACTGATAAGAATGCAAGGCTGCAGCAAAGGAACATTAAAGCTAAAATAGTTTTACAGCACAACTGGCAAAATCCCAAATTTTTGTTTTCCAAGAGATACCTGACACTGTCTTTAAGCAAATGTTCACCTACATCAAAGCCAAAACCAAACTAGACTCTGTTGTTCAAAAGGATGGCAAGCAAAGAGAGCTGCACACCAGTAACAACCAGCTTCTGCATTTTCAGTTTAGAAATTAGAAAAAACTCAAGACTTGATGTATTTCCACTGAGCCTCTCATGACTGAGAAGACTTGGCTTCTAAAACACAGAATGACTGTTGGATGCAGGTTGGCCACTTGCTGCAACAGCAACGTTTCTATTCAAGTGACACCACAGTAGTACTTCACAAGTTAAATATAAAAACTCGTTTTAATCAAAAAAGTGCATAAAAAATATATAAAAGGCTCCTTTATAAATGCTGTCACACAGGTTTAAAGAGATGACAACCCAAAAAATAGCTCTGATCTGAATCTGTAAATAATTCCTACAGTTAAAAGCGTAACAAGAGCATGAGACCAAGATATTAACATTGACAAATACACTTGAAGAATTAAAAATAGATGTATGTGCCCAATATCAGAAGTGATAGCCAGCAATAAACTGCCACTTCCTAGGTGCTGAGGTTTGCCTGCTTTTCAGGAAAAAAGGCTTTTGGGAGGCAGTAGGCTGGGCTGGACAGCAGGAGAAAGCAGTAAGGGGGAACTGAGGAGTGTGTTGGCTGCTTTCAGTCCTTATCCCTTATTCCCAACTCCACTCCCTGCAGGAAAGGGAGGTTTTGTTGGCACACAACAAAAAGGACGGGCAACTTCAAGAATCTTGCACGAAAATATTCACACCATCACAAAGAACTGGAAGAAACAGGTCAACATTTCTGCCTTTCACCAAATATGGGTCAACAGATCCTCCAACATGGATCCAGCAACAGTGGCCTCTCAGGACTGTGAGAGAGGAGAACATCAGTGACATGTGAACTCATCACCAAAAACTTGGCAACTGATACTAGCAGAGCCCAGATCATCATGACTAAGTCTCTGCTTTGCTGCTTTGGGGCTCCCAAGCTTTAGGAGAACAATGCTGGCACCCCTTGAAGAAGCTGTCACTACATACATGCTGACCAGGAAAAATGCCCATTCCATGGGATAAGATGGAAGAAAACAGATGCAGGCATAATCATCAGATGGCTCCTGACCAAAATAAATAAAAAAATAAATAAAACTAATGCTTTCTGGTTGCAGCAACTGGTCCAAACTGCCAAATGACCATGTGCACAGACAGCAGAAGGAAGCCCAGAAAACCACCAGCAGCTTCTGTCAACTGCACTTTTCAGAACTGGACATTGATCATCAGCTGACTAATGACCACAACACCACTTGGATCATAAAGTAGCTACAAGACAACTCGCCCTGTGCCTGTTGGTGCTGCATTTAAACCCTCCAGGAAGAAGCTCATGGTGTTGGTGTAAATGGGAATGAGCCAGACACCACAGTCACACATTTCCTTCACCACACTGGCAGCACCATGAATGGTGAGGGAAGTCTCAGCACTGACCACACAATCTCTATCCCCTTTGAAGTTTTTCCTTCTGGAAGCAGAGATACACTGCTCCACTCAGCCTTACTGATCTGGAAGGATGTCTCCTCTGCAACACAATATGAATCTCATTAGTTGTTCCAGAAGATCCAATGCATAAAACACAGCAACAAAATGAATTCTGGTTGTCAGTGTGCACTTCCCTCCCACAGGAAAGGCATCTCTTGTACTCAATTAAATAGAGCTTATACCAATAATGTTTGGAACCCTTTGAACTTTATGTGTGTCAAAATGACAAATGGCATAAATCACCTCACAGTCCAGTGGCACCAGCCCCACTCTGCCCCAGAGTATTCAGCAAAAAGACAGTAAGAGGGAAACATCAGAAGTGCAAGGAGCTGCAACAGGAAAGATTCTCTTTAAACAAGCTCTTTTTTATCCCCTGCAAAAAAAAGCTGTATACATGACCCAAAAGGCTCACACAGCTCTCCAGATGGACATATTAAAGGAATGACTAATCAAAAGGCAAGAAGACAGAGAAATGGAATCTGGTTTTGTTAAGATTCATTTCCCTTCCAATACAAATACTATTTTCCTAATATTGTCCTCTTTGACTAAGTGTTTCTCTGCTTTATGTTCTTGTGATGTCTATGTGGCAGGTTTTTGTGGTTTGAGGGTTTCTTGGGGGTGTTTTGTTAGTTTTTCAAAGAGAACAAGCAGATACAATTCAAAAAGATCCCCTCAGAGTCAAAGTCAGGCACGTGGTTCGAGTTTTAGCTCTGCATGTTTGCTGTTTTAAGAGCTGATATTCAAGGAGTGGAAAGGTCACATCATTCCAGTAAAAGAAGTTTCACAAGATTCTGAGACTGAGAATCTTCAAACAAAAAAACCATCTAAAATGCAGGCCTACCTTGCTGTACCAGTTGAGGCACGGCTGGACCACATCTGGATCATCAATACCATTAAGTTCAACATACCAGATACTAAAATTGAAGCTAGGTCCCCAGGACAAGAGTGGAACTGGAGAAGAAAGGAAAAGGAAAAAAAGGCTGCATAAACATCAAACAACCACTGCATTACAGAGAACTATAACAAAAGAATGCTTTTAAAGGTTACACAAAATTCCGTATTTCTGATTTGACTTAAGTTTTAGTTCGTTCAACTAAGCTTAGAAAAATTAGCAAATACATCATGATCAACTTGTCATTTAAAGCAACCAGTGCTGAGCAACATTAACACAGCAGATCATTACAAAGCAAAAGCTTGCTTTAAGCAACAGAACAAAAATACTATCATTTAAAACAGCTCCAAGAGGCAACAAGCTTTGACAAGGATGGGAATCACGAGCACACCAGCGACAGTATTTGCTCCTCACAGTACATTTATTTCCCCATTTGTCAGCAACAATTATTTTCCCTAATGGTGAAGACAAGAAGCTTGGGTATTTTAAATTTTACAAAATTAGTAACATCTGCAAGTTGTGGAGGAGGGAGAGAAGGATAATTGTCAGTTTCCAATTTAAAAACTCCAATTTTTTTTTTTTAAAAGCTTTTATCTGTGCAGTTTTTTGCTAATACTATTTTGTTGCAATTCTCAGGTAAATGTACTTAAAATATTAAAAGGACCCATGAAACACATTGCAGCCTCTCACCTATGGCTCCTCTACCACTCTGGGTTAACATCTCTGGCCTCGCACTGATCTCATGAATTATCTGCAGGTTAAGAATTGGTTCTGCTATTTGAAGCAACTCCAACTGCCCAAAAACTTGTGTGTGAACTCTGACTCCTTAAAACTGCAGTGAAATCAAGTGGTTTCATTTCAAATACTTTTGTTTCCTTTTCACTTGACTGTAACTGATAAACAGGAAAAGGCAGTATTAGAGGTGAAGGAGTAGTTACCAGCAACAGCAAGGAGTCCACTACCTCCTCCCTTCCACTATTTTTGCCATAGAGAATTTGCTTTCAAAGACCTGTGAAATACCACTGAGATTAACCTGTTGAACTAAGGTTTTTCTGACCTACTCCTTAAGGAAATAAAACCCCCAAACTCATCGTGAAGTTATTCCTGAGCTCTTACAGGTTCCTAAATATTTATACTTCAAACAAGCTACATCTATTATTTCCTGCAATGTGTTTGGGCCCAAAGCACACGTTCAAACGCATAATTTTCTAAGTTTTAAGGGGTGTATTTACAAACTTATTGCTAAAGTCTCATGATAACTTCTGGGAACAGTCATTGAGAGAAGAGATTTTCAGAAATGATCCAAAGAGACTTTGTATATGCAGCTCTTGACTGACTTTAATATTCATAAAGAGGTACTTTCTATGTTACAGCTCTCAAATCATCTCCTCAAAATGTTTCTTTCTACTTGATTGTTCAGCACACAAAGCAAGATGCTTTCAGAGCAGTTCCTTGTAGGTGCATGTTTGTGGAGACAAAGGAGAAGTGAACTGGTCAGAAAAACCAAGAGTCATCTGTCTCCCATCCACATTCCATACACTCTGCCCAGGAAACCTTTCTTACTTACTTTTGTCCCCTGCACAAGCTCAGTGCTGCCAAACAGCACCTTAATACCATAAAACATTCCTACTTTAAATCCAAGCACACGGATCAGCTTGATCCCGGATATCCTCCCCATTAATGCAGCAGACTGAAAACACCACATGTAAGGGGAACACCTTGGGTCTGTCTTCAGCCCCAAACACACAGACCAGCCCAAACTGGAGGCAAACCTGGTGTTTGGTCAAGATCAACGTCTGAAACACTGAACTAAACCACAGACCACCTCAAATGGACCAAGACCATAAATTTCCTGATGGTGAACACTGAGTTTACTGGGGGAAAAACCAAACTCAGGTTTTATCACCTTCTCATCTCACTCCAGAAAACACAGAATAAATCACCTCTATATCTTTTCAGCAATTCTCCTCAGCACTTTTATGAGCTTCTCCCTGAAAAAATGAACCATTCATCCTCTTTGTAGCCAATTACAGCACCAAGGAAGTCATCAGGATGTACAGAGGAATCCTGGGCAGCTCCCACCACACAAAAAAAGTAAACCCATCAACTTGCTAACACTTCTCCCCACAAGGAACTCAGAGCTTCCAAAATGTTTTTTTGTTTTTGTTTTTTTGCAAAAAGGAAACAAACCACCAGAAATGGTGATTTTAACGTCACAACTTCCATGGTGCACCAAGGAAAGTATAGGCATTAAGCTGTATATGGAATGCAATGCAAAGGCTTCTTCTTGGCTGCACAAGCACATAACACTGAAGCTGATCTTTGTCACTCCTCCACAGGAGCACCAAAAGAAACAAAGCAGAAGGGTTGAAATGGAATGTGATTTCTATGCCAGTTAGGCAAGTTCAAATGTTCCACTGGATCATCTCCCCATTTTTGAACCTCTTCCCTGGCTCCCAGGAGACACCTCTCACCCTTTCTTCTGCCCTCTCCTTTTTGAACCCTCCATGGGTGTGCTCAGCTCTTCAGACAAATCTCCTTTTAGAGCACCACACTCTGACTTAGACCTGGAAGGAGAAGACACTGAGTGCAGCAAGGAAGTAGTTTTTTCCTCCACGTCTTTGAGGTGGAAATACATCATGATTAAAAGTGTTGAAAGTCTAAAGCTACATTATTCCTCCAGTTTTTACCATAAAGTCACCTCGGCATGGAGGGTTTACTTGCAGGTACTACACAGTTCATCCTGAAACACGTGTAACTGTGCAGAACAGCTGAACTGTCACTCCACAGTGAGAGGAGTCCAGCAGAGGAAAAAAGAGTAATTAAAAAAAATCACTATCTCTCTAAGAAGCAGAAGGCATTTGAGTCACTTCAACAGTTTTTAATGCATACAAGGATGACTTTAAGGGATATTTCTCAATAACAGCTATGCCTAGACAAGGACTGCAAGTCTATATTAGAGAATACAGTAGTAGAGGCATTAAACACAGTACAATAATTTGAAATACCTCTCCTCAAGGTAGTTTCTGTGTCCCTCATCTAAAGGCAGAGACACACAAACAGTGTATGTTTGTAAAAATGAAGAAAACATCCCTAAAGAAAATATTGCTCAGTTTTCTTACACTGAAGCTTAAAAATCTTGAAGCCTAATTAGCAACTCCCATTCTCATAACAAACTGGCATTAAGAATTCCACTCAGAATTTTTCAAGCTTTTTCATGGCAATCAGTCTTTACACCTTCTGCTTTCAAGGACACAGCACAGAAAAATCTCTGCTTGGAGGAACCAGAAGAACAGAGCCAAAAACAAAGGTCACAGACATGAAAAAGATTATGCTTCAGTGTTTTGTCCGGATAAGTATCTTCTTCCCTCTCTCCTGTTCTTTAATGAGGTCCTACACAAAATGTAAAAATTACCTGTCAAGTAGGTCACAAACTGCACAACTGGGCATTTCAGTGCTCAGGAACTGAAGTTGAACTAATTAAACTAACAGAAGTGCAAGGCTTTTCTTGACAGAAGGAGAGAGGTTATTCTTTCTGCTTTCTATGAGCCTGAAACTTCCTGAAACTTCCCGTGATACGTGAGCAATGGAAGCTGTGGGAAGAATCTTCTCCTCTCCCAGCTCTACCCTGTCAGGTTCCTCCTGCCCTGTCCCCCCATATAAACTTCTCTGTTGTTATTAACAGTGGTGTTAATAAAGGTCCCTGTGCTGACCTGCAGGATTATAAAGCAAATTCCTGATGCCTTCCCCAAAACCCAAACCTCTGTGATGACACGGCCAAAGTTCTTGCTAAGTCTCCAAGAGTCCAAAAGGGCAAATTTTGGCCTTGTTTCCTGGCACTGTTACAGGGAACACAGCATGGTGCTTGAAATTTGGAGTTACTTTGGCTAGCAGCTTGGAAATTCTAACAAACTCAAAACATTTTCAAGCTGTGAATCTGAAAAATAACAGAATTTCGTAACATTGTTTTGCAGTTGTTTCACGGCAAAAAATTGCTCTCCCAACTTTACAGACAAAATGCCACCAGCCATCAACCAGAGGTTTTGGTGAAAAGATCATTTCCACTTCTGTTTTAGCATAGGAATTTCTTCATGGAAGGCAGCTTCAAGATAGAGCTAATGGAAAACTCATCTCAAAGCATAACTCGTGAGCAAGTGACAGCTCAGTGCAAATCTAATATTAATGTATATAAAACAGGATGCTTATTCATGGAATAGTTTGGGTTGGAAGGGACCTTAAAGATCATTTAGTTCCAGCCCACTGCCATGGGCAGGGACTCCTCCCACTAAACCAAGTTGCTCCAAGCCCTCTCCAACCTGGCCTTGAACTTCCAGGGATGGGGCAGCCACAGTTTCTCTGGGAAACCTGTTCCTGGGCCTCCCCACGCTCATAATGAAGAATGTCTTCCCAATATCCAATCTGAAGCTGCCCTCCTTTGGTTTAAGGCCATTCCCTCCTGTCCTGTTGCTACATGAAATCCCATCCCAACAACACAAGCCACTCTTCCCATGTCAGAGAAAGCATCCTGGTAGTAGGAATTAATCAACATTGCATCTTCCTAACAAGTTTCAACTCAGTGCTGCACTTCATTCCATCGGAACACACTTTTCTGGAGTACAATGTACACATCCAGAAAAGCAGCCAGCAATCTTTTCATTGGCCACTTCAGTCCTCCAGGAACTACTTGCTGGTTTTTAGCCACTGAAAAATAACAATTTCCAAAAACCTAATGCTGGCAGCTATAGAATAAGAAATTAAAAAAAAATTAAAAAATTAATTTAACTTCCCTTATGTAGTCAACCCTTAACATTAATCCTGCTACTCCTGAGGTTTCCTAAAGCCAAGTGTTACAGATGCTTCCAAAAGTAGCAGCCAGAAACAATCCCAATGAACAACCAAATCCCCTACTTCTCCAAGAACAGGAAACTCCACCATTTATGGCACACAAATGATTCCTGAATTCCCAGCCTGAAGCTCTCAATTCCTCAGGCAAGCACGAGGAGGTTCAGAAAGCTGAGTAAAACACACCAGAGCAAAGGTCTCCAGGGGAGCCCCTTCACAGCCACTACCATCCAAGTCTTGGCAAAGGAATTTCCCAACACATCAAAACACTCCTAAATCCACCTAAATTAGCCAACATGATCTTCTTTTTCAGCAACTACCTCCTTGCTCTATTTTTAACCTTAAACAGCTACTTTAAAACCAGTCATTCTTGTACTATCTCATTAGGTAGGAAGGGGATGATAAATTTACTGAGCTGAAAGGCTCCAAATTCTTGGATTTAATTCAACAACTGCACGAAGCAAGGAAGAGAGATCCTCACCTGCTCCCATCACAGTCCCAGTACCCCCTTAGCAAACTTCCCCAGTCAAACCAGACTTCAGGAATGGAATCTCTCTCTGCCCCTGGGTGGCACCTTGAGCCAGAGGTGAGACACAATGATGGAGCAGCAGGAAGAGAACAAGGGAGGCTCCTGCTGTTGCTTTATGTGCTGCGAGCGTGTTTGAGAACAAAAGGTTTTAAGCTTTTTCAAACTCACACTCAAACTTTCACTGGCATTTAGCTTAATGATTTATTTGAAGCTCTATATAGCGATTTATAAGAGGACAGTAAGCAGCTTCTCCCGCAATTAGTTGACTCAACAACTGTATTTCTGAAAATTACTCTGGTTTGCTTTCACTCCCCAGGATTTAAATTATGAAGCTATTATTTCTTAGCAGGACCTCACTGTGTTCCAATCTAACCAGCCCAGAAGATGATGAAATGGAACAGCTATTGTGGATACTTTGCCTGAGTACAATGAAGTCACAAGTGCCAAGACTGGCACAAGTATCAGAAGAGATTATTTTCTACTCAGAATGCTGAAAAAATGCATTTACCTATCTTAATGAATCGACAGGGGAACATCTGTTCATCAATTTTATGCTTCAAGGTGAATGTTTCTTTGTTATAATCATTCTTTAAGCCACTGTGGGAAAAAATAAATAAGGTTACTAAATCTTACCTTGTATTTTAGGACTAGCTAATAAATGCAATCTAGGTCATGCCTGAAACACGAAGCTCGTTTCATATCACTCTGAATCACAAGTACACGTGCTGGACCAATGCCTGGGCTGTTCTCCACCACCTTGTGTCTCCCTGGGAAGCAGCACTGGGTAGTGATTTTGGGAGGGAATTGACTTTGGATCAATGCTGCTCCTCTGCACCTGTGACTTCAGCTAATGATCTGCTGAACTGCACTCCTCCATTCTCCAGAGGGAGATGGATCAGATCTCCAAATTACCACCCTGACAAAGTGCTTTGTGAACCATTTATGGGCATTACTACATAAAAATATCAAATATTTAGTATAATTTATCAAAAATCTTAAGTCCATTTTTGAAGATGCAAGTACAGGTCCCAAAATGAGGATTTTTATTAAATTTCAGCACAAGTGAAATGACATTAGATATCAATCAATAATCACTATGATACTAAGACCTCTTCCCCCCACAGTGGTAAGAGCAATAAAGGCAAATTGCAAGCCTGGTCTATCTAAAGAGGGCAAAAGGGTGGGAAGGGTTGTGGATAACTTCTATATGGTCATGAAGGATACCTGTAACACAGAACTTCCCATGCTTCTCCATGGCTATTCTGCTTGACTACAGATGATGTAACACTAAAAATTCCAGGGAGGTGGACTTTTCTTCTGTAGGGCTCCCAAAATAGCCCAGTTCTTGCCATTCTTTTCTCTTGTACTCCTGGATATTTAACTCTCATCTCCCTTTCTGAGACAGCAGAGTCCTTAAAAGGCCCTTGCAAATTTACACTGGCAACTCCTCAGAAGTTCTGGATAACCTGAACAGCCAAAGGGCTCTTTTTTAAGTCCCTATCAGTACAACTACCAAATCCAACTAAATAAAGGGAAACAGGTTTTCCATTTGTCTGTTATTTACCCATTTGAAGAGAAGCAGAGCAGCTGATTAGCTCAGGTCTTTACAGCTGCAATGAGGTTTTTGACACAGGGAGGTTATTTGGGCTTTTAAAAGCTACTCCAAGGTTACCCACACCTGGGGGATCATTTCTCTTGTGCCTCAGGCACACGGAAGGAAGGAAGGAATCACAATCCAGCAGCACTGCACTCTGCTCTCAGCTCTTCCAAATCCCCAAATTCGCTCTCCACAAATCCTCTGTGGTTAGAGCAGGATCAGGAAAGCTTCCTGGAGCAAGCACTGGGATTGCTGCTCTGCCCTGACCATAAACACAGGGGCAGTTCATTGCAGGATCACAACCACAGCTCTGCTCCACTGTGGGCTGTGCCTGCTCGGGAGCCAAGGGGAAGAACATTTTGGTCCAGCCTTCACAATTCCCAGAGCTGATGGAATCATGTCTTACCTGGATAAGAGATCTGTCATATTCTCCTCATTCATCCCACCAAAGACTTTAAACTTCTTTAAATTGCAGACGTGTGTTTTCTCATATTTGCCAAATGTGATGCTCTGGACTATGGCAGGTCTTTCAAGTTTCAGAATCAAATACTGTGGAAGAGAGAACAGTAGATTTTAATATTAAAGCCAAGGCTGCAAAACACTCGAAGGGCAAAGCATTACAGCCTCCAAAAATGCAGTTTACAAAGCCAAAGAATCAAAGTGAAGATGAAACCTCCCTGTTATTATATTTTCTTCTTTGTTCCTGGCATGAAGGAAAGGTTTTTAAGGAATACGACTTTAAAAGCAGTTTATTCAGGAAAAAGATTTGGTTGAACTACCTATTCCTAGCAATTCTATTCAGGGCTTACATACATTTCTTTAAGTTGGATGCAAGACTTCCTGAAATCTGGCAAATAGGATCAAACTACAGAGAAGATTCAAACGCCCACTACAGCCTGAAATGAAACCTAAACTGAACACACAATTAGATAAATACAGTATGTTCCACATGCTAGGAGAACATCAAATTACTTTTCCTTTCTGGGCTGACACTGTTTAACCACTGAACACAAAGTTTGGTGTGTGGAGAACACAAGAACCGACAGCTTATTAACAATCCCAAATAAAATTGAGCCACTTAGTGACAATAAAGAGGTTTACGTGGAAAATGAGGAAAATCTGCTCCCTTGTGAACATTTGCTCCTCTCTTACACTGGGGACACACACATCTGTGTTTGAATAGTCAGGTTATTTCCATTCAGAGCCCTGCTACCAACTTTACCAGCACTGCTGGAGGAAAAAGCCTGTTCCCATGGAAAAGCAGGTGCAGGAAAACACACTATTCATCAGGGACCACTGAGCATCTTCCCCTACCAAACAGGGCTTGGTAGGAGTGTGGAGACACCTTGTTTTGCAGAATAAACCAAGTTTTATACCTGAAAACAATGTGTTTGATTCTCTTCCCTGATTTCTCAGAAAGCACCACAGCAAAGCACAGAAGCACAATTACTCATCCTGCTGGATTTTGTCACAAAACCCTGTCATGAGGACTCCAGCACAGTGCTGCAGGACACCTCCCACCACAGGCCCTGCTGGTGGCCCTGTCCCTCCAAGCAGCAGCACTGGCAAGCCAGACATGACACCTTATTTTTGGTCTTTCATCAAAGACAAGCAGAGTATTTGCATGTGTGTGGCTGCTCTCTGTGGATCCTGAGTAGAGACTGAGTAGTATCTTCCCATCAAGTGCCACAGGCATCACTCTGCTCAGGGTAAACAGCTCCATCAGTAGCAGAATCTTACCCTAGAAGTGTAACTTCTGGGAGAGAAGGAGAACAAACTTGCCCATACATTTAGTTCTCAGTATTTCTGTCTCAGCCCTATAAAGCAAATTCTCCATCTATGAGCAGTACTCTGGAAAAGCACCAGGATAAAGGTGTGATCCCGAAGGTTGGTTCCACTACATTCACAAAAAGTTCAGATTAAAACAAATTATTGTACATACAGCAGTTACAGATGATGATGCAGACTGGACAGGTACCCAACATAAAGAACTTACTGCCAAAGGTGTTTCCAGGAACTCGAATTTTCTCAGAATGAAGAAAATAAACCAGTATCAGCAGCGCGAGGGTACAACAGAAGAATGCTTTGGTGCTTTTCCAGATTTTTTTATTAAAAACTTCTATTTTTGTGAAGAACACCATCCACCTAAACATTAGAGCCCACTGTTAGTTTAACTAGCAGTAAGCCATGCTTTTATCTCAAAGTGCTTCCCAAACTCCAGGGAAAAAAAAACAAGTTCTATGGAGAAAACTGATTTTCTAAAGCAGAGGAGAGGAAAGGATGAGCAAAAGGATAGTCCTGTAATGAGCAAGGCAGTCCTTGATACATGGCACAGCCTGCTGCCAAAATTCCCATGCAGAACAGACAGTACACAACTCTAAGGACTCCTCCCACACCAGAATCTTCCCTGCAGATTTCTCCCGAAGCTGGAAAAGCGAAGCCAGCACTACCAGCAATTGCAATTCTTAATCCTGCTGGAATCCCAAACCTAATGCCTGGGCCATGAACACATACTTTCTCAAGTACCACACAAGATTTGCAAAATCTTGGCACAAACATCACCCTGCATTATTCAATTCTTACCCTAAATTAAGGGAGAGAAAACCAGGACTGCAGTTAAATCCTTTATGCCTAGAAGGGAGTGAGGCACAGCAATTACTCCACAGGGCCAGCAGTGATTTATTTCTTAACCCCACAGCCAGAGAGGGAACTCTGCAACCCTCCTTCCTGCTGCCACACATCCCACCACCAGGTGAGTCACACAGACCTTGGAGAAAACAGAAGTACAAAACTAGGCACAACCTTTTTGTCAATTTGTCTGCTGACTGATATGGAAACCACAGACAGGTCTGCTTTAAAACCCCACACCTAGGTATGTATTTTTATATTTTTAAATAATATTTTTCAATATTACTTTTAATGCATAGACACACATGTTAAACTGAATGACTTTCCAACTGAAAGAGGGGAAATTCAGGTTAGATATTAGGAAGAAATTCTTCCTGTGAGGGTGGTGAGGCCCTGGCACAGGTGGATCAGAGAAGTTGTGGCCATCTCTAGAAGTATCCAAGGCCAGCTTGGATAGGGCTTGGAGCAACCTGGGATAGTTGGAAGGTGTCCCTGCCCATGGCAGGGGGCTGGAAAAAGATGGTCTTTAAGGTCCCTTCCAACCTGAACCAATCTGGGATTCTATGATATATATAAAAATACATAAATAATGTACTTGTGGGGTTTCTAAACAAATATACACACTGCTGCCACTGTGTGGGTACCAGCTACGACTCGTGACGTTGAAAAAACAAATTGCCTCAGGTGCTGCAAACAGCTGGGCTGTAGGATATTTCTGGACTGCTACCAGGATTTTAGCTGTGACAGACTATTCTCTATGGCTTTGACAATGTGACAGAAGTATATGCAAGATCAAGTGATTTACTCAATCTGGAGAGAACAAGTCTATGAGGTTTCAGTCAAATACATACACCAATATATCCAATGCTTTCCATCCTATTGCAATAAGCAACGTCAGGACATTTAACGTCCACAAATTCCTGCAATATTCCAAAAATCCAAATTATAAACTAAGGTGTCTGTCCATTAGAACGTGGCACATGGACACTAATTGGTGTAACTGAGCAAAAACCTGAGCCCCAGTTGTTCAGCCTCAAATTACAACAGTAACAAAAAAGATGCTACAAAACATTAGAAGAGTAAAACTTCTGGTTTATGATTAAACACATTTGTAAGTGAAGATGCACAAAGACTAAAGTCATGTACAGCACTTCAGCACCCCAACAGCTTGTCACAGTGCACCACAAAAAAAGTAAATTCAGCCTTGTCACGCTGGGAGCTGCAGCAAATTCCACATTTTTTCAAGCTCTGGTCTGTGCTACCATTTGATGACAACCATATGAAAGCTTCTGCATCAGACAACCGAGTGTAAACTTTATTAATGTACTTTTAATTAATTCCTGATATGATCTACACAGCAGCATGGAAATCGAGAGAGGAAAACTGGTTTTCTCAGATGCAGAAGTGAAACCAACTGTGTGGACAATGCCACTAACTTCATACATATGCTCCTTAAGTCATCTATTTCCAAATTCAAAATTCACATCTCTACAACACTGGTGGAATCACCATCCCCGGAGGTGCTCAAGAGATGACTGGACATGGCACTTAACTAGACCATGGCACTGAGAAGGTGGGGACTGGTCAAAGGTTGGACTCCATGATCTCAGAGTTCTTTTCCAACCTAATTTATTCTCTGATCAAATACACTGAACCAGATTCCAAACTGCACTACACAAGCTGCTGTGCAATTATAGTCACACAGTATTTTATTAATTTCTTTCTCTTTAACCATTTCTGCTCAGGCATTTTTTATTAGGGAGTAGTAAAATTTGTATTGCATGTGAAAATAAACACCACGACATAACAAGTGCTGGCCCTGTCCATGACAACCTCCTGATTGCTTTTGCAATGAAGCTGGTGCCTAAATAAAAATCTATCCTTTTGTTCTACACATTACTAATCAAGCCATTCATGGGAATTAGATGCTGTTCTCCACAGTCTTCCATGTCAGATCCTTGCTGGAATCATCAGGATGAGCCTTTATGACAGGGCCTTGGTCTTCAGCATCACCAGCCTCATTGCTTCACACTTCCTATGTAAGCTGAGAACCAGATTAAAAATAGAGTCCTCAGCCCTCTCCTGCTTGAATAGGTTACTACATAACAGGTTTGTTATTAAATATATAATTTCTGGGTCATCTATTTCAAGGCTCAAGAAAGATATCTAGTTTAATAAGCAGAAAACCAGCTGTCAGATGTATTTCCTTTCACTGGCACTCATTCATAACCAACTGGTGGCTGTCATGGCCACGAGAATTATTTAACTCTACCATACCCATGGAGCCAGGAAAACACTTTAGCAAACATGGTCACATGGCAGCATTTCAAGTGTCTACACTTCCACTTTCATTTTCTTTCCTTTCCCTAAAAGGTTCTATACAGACTGGCATGTTTACTGCACCTTCATTGAGCTATTGAACATATCTGGATGTTTTCACCTACATTCCTCCTCTTTGTGCTCATCCCAACAACAGCAACACTGTGAAAGAAGAGGTGTCTGGACAGGTTTTGTTTCACTCAGCAAGGGAAGGGAATAAATCAATGTTTAGGGACTCCCTCATACTTGTGCCTCTAAGCCAGCAGAGCATCCCCAGCTCAGCAGGGAGTTGCTAAAGCCTGACATGGAGGTGAGACCAACACGAGCAGGGCTGTAAAGCTCAGTCAAATATCTCAGGGCACGTTCCCATGAGCGTGACTGATGGGAGTCCTTGTGTTGTGCCTTAGCTCTGCTTCCAGCCAACGAAGTTGGGAACAAGGAGAGCTTTATGTCCCTGAGTTTCAGTTTGCTTCCTGTCCGGACTATTACGGCCACCCACACACTTGAACGAGTGCGTCACCGCACAAGTGACCAATTTTTAACTGAAGTGCTGCCAACACACCACCCATAGAATGTTTTGGAGCTTCATTTTCTATAGGATACGGGATGTTTGTTCTGGGGATGGAAAGTCGTGTGTAAATATCTCCACATTTTCTGGGAATGTGAACTACTCGACATCTAAGAGAGTAACGGATTCTCTCCCCACCAAACTGGTGATCTGGTCACTCACTGTTTCAGCTGAAGTTTTCCAAGCCAAGAATCTGCCTTAACAACTTCAGCCACCTGGAACAACCAGGAAGCAGAACACCTATATAAAACCTGTGTTTAAGGTGCAAGAAATATTTTGAGCAAAATGCAATCAAATCTGGAGTTCTTTTGTCAAGTGTGAGACAACACAAATGGGAACTGCCTCCATATGCACAGAAAAAACAAAAACTGCATTCCTTGCACATGGGCCTCTTCTGCAAATTTTTATTCTCTCTTCTGCTTTTTCAGTTAATTTTTCAACAGAGAAATTAATCTGTAAAAAATGCTTTACATGAAATAATCAAACATTCAGGTTGGAAACAGAAGAATTAGCTGAAACATATACTTATATAAAATATAAATACNCTCAGCAGGGAGTTGCTAAAGCCTGACATGGAGGTGAGACCAACACGAGCAGGGCTGTAAAGCTCAGTCAAATATCTCAGGGCACGTTCCCATGAGCGTGACTGATGGGAGTCCTTGTGTTGTGCCTTAGCTCTGCTTCCAGCCAACGAAGTTGGGAACAAGGAGAGCTTTATGTCCCTGAGTTTCAGTTTGCTTCCTGTCCGGACTATTACGGCCACCCACACACTTGAACGAGTGCGTCACCGCACAAGTGACCAATTTTTAACTGAAGTGCTGCCAACACACCACCCATAGAATGTTTTGGAGCTTCATTTTCTATAGGATACGGGATGTTTGTTCTGGGGATGGAAAGTCGTGTGTAAATATCTCCACATTTTCTGGGAATGTGAACTACTCGACATCTAAGAGAGTAACGGATTCTCTCCCCACCAAACTGGTGATCTGGTCACTCACTGTTTCAGCTGAAGTTTTCCAAGCTAAGAATCTGCCTTAACAACTTCAGCCACCTGGAACAACCAGGAAGCAGAACACCTATATAAAACCTGTGTTTAAGGTGCAAGAAATATTTTGAGCAAAATGCAATCAAATCTGGAGTTCTTTTGTCAAGTGTGAGACAACACAAATGGGAACTGCCTCCATATGCACAGAAAAAACAAAAACTGCATTCCTTGCACATGGGCCTCTTCTGCAAATTTTTATTCTCTCTTCTGCTTTTTCAGTTAATTTTTCAACAGAGAAATTAATCTGTAAAAAATGCTTTACATGAATAATCAAACATTCAGGTTGGAAACAGAAGAATTAGCTGAAATATATACTTATATAAAATATAAATACATATATTATATTTAGGATAAAGTATATATAAAGTACTTTATATAGTTTAAAGGCACTGGAAACACATCACCTTTCTCAGCACTCAGGATTGGGCTTGCTGAATACAACTACACAGCATTTTATATTCTCACTACTGGATACAGAGATTCAGTAGGAAGAATTGAGCAGGATGATCTTTCCAGTCAGGCAGCCAGGTTCTCTGTTGGTTTTATCTTTAAATAACAGAATAAAACTCAAATACAGTCTTGCCAATCTCGGTGGCTGCTACAAAGACTAATTTTGTCCATGTCAGACCTTAAATCTGGATATTGATACATGTGTAGACACGTGACACACAGGTAGATAACGAGTGTGTTAATTCATCTCTCTCCTACCAAAAAGGGAGGTTTAATGCCTTGCTTAGCATGCAGAGCAGTGCCCAGTTCTCCAGGGTTGGATTCAGTTGTTCTGCAGCAGCATCTCCATTCAGGTCACGGCCAATCCACATCAAATTTTTGGAAGGCATCTCTTCAACAAGCTCGTGTGGTTTGTACAGAAGTCTGCCACTCTAATTATTCCTTGCTTCATCTGCATGTCTGAGTATAACTTGTCTCACTGCTTGTCAGCTTTAAGGCACAGGTTGGGAATATTCTAAAACATCCACTTACAAGAAATGCATTCCCATTCCACAATTAGATTTTTAAAAGCACTAAATATTGAGGATGGCTCAGAAAAATCAAAGAGCAAATTTGAGCAACAACTAAGAGCACACACCAGATGAAAAAACCAGTCCACAGCCACACCACAAGCCAACCCTGCCTTGATAACAAGAGCATCATAAGAAAAACATGTGCTGCCTGCATCAAAAGAAGGATGGCACAGGCTGGAATACAGTCCATGCTCAACACTCATTACTCTGCAATCCATAGTTCCTAGACAGACTAAAACTGCTTCAGGCTATGGATTAAATTCCTATGCTGTTAATCAAAATATATATGTAAAATAATCAAAAGAGAAGTAGATGCACAGAGACAACAAGAGGGTAAAAATTATCAGTCTTCACAATCAAGTTTATGAAACGTGTTGATGGAAAAAACAGGACAGCTTTCCCTCTCCTCTAGAAAACAAAAAAATACTTTTACAGACACAACAACATAGAAGGATTGATCAGAAAATCCAGATGAAAGCTCTTCAGCTGGATGAGATGACCTGCTGTTCTAGGGAGCCACCAGTGCAGACTATTGATTTTTAACACCTCTCCCAAGGCAAAGCAGCAAGATTTACCTGGAGAAAAATCCTGTGAGATTTCACTCATGAGCAATCCTTGGATTAAATGAGTAGATAAGCAGAACTTTGCACAAGACAGACACTGCTGTGTATCAGTGTTTTAAATACAAGAATTAGAACAAGTAGCATAAGAGACATAGAATCTGACCAAACAGTATCAGAACAATAAGGTGCAGATTTAGCATAGAAAGACAGACAACACATTTATTGGAAGAAAAAAAAGTAAGTGGAAAGGCATTTTCTGGATAATCTAAAACCTCATTAATAGTGAGAGAGCCAACTGGATTCTAAAATCAATGCAAATCTTATTTTAATAACCAGCAGAAGAGGTGACATTCACATCTCTCTAACCAGAGGACACATTTCCACACGTGCTGTTGGGAGAAACAAACAGAGACTTCTTAGATCTGGGATTCCAGGCCAAGAACCTCCACCAGCCTCCAGTAGTGCTGGCAAAGGGGGACCTGAATGCCTCATTAGCAGCTTAATCTCACCAGAAGGTCCCATTATTTCCAGCAGATCTCGATTGCCAAGGATGAAACCCGTAACTTCCCCTGCAATAAAGCATTTCTTGGAAGACCACAAATTGCTAGAAATGTAAATACCTAATGTACCAACAATCTCCATTTTACTCAGAGCAGGAGGTCCATAAAGGCTGTCAACAGCAGCAGCCTATATTTAAAATAAAAATTCCAGTAGAAAATTAAGCTGTACAACGTGGCTATGGAGGTGCAAAGGATCAGGAGCTTACCTGAGGAGGGTAATTGCTTTCTGAAGACCATCTTGAGGATTGATCATTGGGCTTATCCACCAAGATATTCCTAAAAAATGAGAAGCCAGAAGTAATTTAAATAACCATCAGATATTTTACATCTGCAATAAATCTGCTGTACATGCAGATCAGTAACAGGTCATCATCAGGTATCAGTAATTATCAGGTAGAGCCCCAGGTTCATCAAAAATTTTCTACATCTCCACTTTACAGGACCCATCAAAATACACCTCTGAGCCTTGTGGTTGTGAAACAAAGCTCCAAGTTGTCAAATAAAAAAAATCCAAATGATGAAATAAATGTAAAACAGATGAATTTATGCAGGTTCAAGTCCATAATGAAGTGGAAAAACAGGCTCATTCACCCCAACAGGGTAAGAACTTCTCAATAAGGTTAAAGTGATGACCAGTAAGCCAAAAACTGTCCTTTACTAGACAGGGGATACTGGAATGCAGAGTGCTGTTAATCTACTTAAGCTTTCCTGGTGCACAAAGATGACCATTAACTCATGCCAAATTTTAACAAGTCTTTTTCGTGAGGTATGAGCCTTGAACAACATACAAGAAAGCAGAAGTTCAGCTCTTCGACCAGCAAAATTGAGTTGCTTTCTTACGGTTTGGAATAGCACAACATTTAGGTAACTAATGAATTCAAGAAAGGTTTTTTGGCTAAAATTAAACATATGACAGAGCTGCCTTCTCACCTATAACAATGCAGTAAAGTTCACCTCCCAGATTAAACTAAAAAAAACCCCAAATCACTAAAATATATATAATTATTGGCGAGGTGATGATGCACCACCTGCTGGACAGGCCTTACGAGCTCTACGACATCCAACTAACGAACTCGTCAGCTCATAAAACTTGTGTAAAAAGAAGGAAACTCATCCAAAGGCTTATGCCATCTCCATCTGCTGTGTAGGAGGGAAAGAACACGAGCATCTGGATTACTACAAAGGGCTGGAGGAAAAAGCTCTCCTATGAAAGCTCAGAAGGGAAGGAGGTTAAGTCAGAGGTTGAGCATTAACAGACAGAAATGAGCTCTCTCTTTCCACACTGGGCAGACTGAAATCACTGCACTAGCAACGGTATCCAAGCAGTCCTGCAGTGACAAGGGAGACAGCAAAGGAGCCAGAGCAGGGTGGCCTCAAATCCCAACATTTTTGAGTTTTGAAGTGGTTGTGTCTGTCCACAGGAGAGACACTTCAGGATTTTCACACAGCACAGGAACAGAAGTCGGGTTCTCTCTCCCTTCAGGTAATTCTCACCACGGTACATTCATTAACACACGATGCCAGCACTGATCCAGGTCTGCAGGGACTTGATCCACCCAGACACTGCCCTCCTGCTCCAACCCCATCAGACAGGGAACACCAAGCCATGGGTCTGCTAATTAAACATCCTAAGTACATCGAGTTTGCAAAGAGGCCCAACCCCAAGAGCAAACCTAACCCGTCTTTAATTACAACCGGGACAAAATGAACCGACCAAACCAAAGGGGAGAATTTGGGAACTGATGAGCCCCAGATTTCTAATAAAAGCTGCCAGGCTCAAAGCTAAGTCACCATTAGAAACCACAAGACACTTGCTTTTGAGAAGATTCATACCTGCACTCTTCTATACCACACCACAGGCAAAACAACATGGTATTTAATAAATTCTTAATGCCTTCTACTATCTAGAGAGAAGGAAAAAAATGCTAAACTTGAAGATATGTATCTTATATTAAATATTTAGGGGACGTAAAGGCAGATGAAACTAGATAACATCGTATGGCTTTTCTCCTTTAGGGAGCTTTATCCTAAAATGCAAGAAGACAACTCACCCTACAAATTAAGTTTTATTTATGATGTCATTGCATTTGCTTAAACATGAGACAATAAACTCTTCATACTTTGAGCAACATTTGCAGGAATTGGCACTGTTACATGGTCAGATAATTCCCTGCTGGAAAGAGGCATTTTATACCTGGGACAGATCCCAAATATCATGTTTTTAGAAGGAGATTTGTTTGCCTCTCTGGGTCAAAGATCAGTTTTGCCACAACTAAAGAAGATCTCAATCAGCACAGTTAGACAAGATAAAAATACATCTGCAGAGAGAAAAGCGACAGGCAGCTCACTAAATTAAGGCTAAGAAGAAACGTGAAAGATAAAGATAGCAGTGTCAATGGAGTTAGAAATGTTTAAAAAATACATGGCTTATTCATTCACTAAGATTAAACAAACATTGAAGACAGAAGTCCATATGTACCACGTCAATTTATCATAACAATTTAGGAAAATTGATGAGCTTGGAGGAATTCAAGCATTCCAGCAGCCATGAGACAGTAAAAAACAAACAGATGCATATCCTAACGGAATAGGCGTTTTTCCATGTAAAGTCCTTTTTCTGGACATCACCAAACTTCTACACAGTACCCAGAGGCAGGCTTTGCAGATATGACACCTAGATTAAAATCTGAGAAATTTCAGAAGTGAAAATTCCATTAACTCAACGACTTCCAAGTCATTTTCAAAAGGCATTATAAAAAAAAAAAAAAGTATTTGTAAGCCCTCAAGCTCCAGCAAGAACCGAATGGTTTTACACAAGATCTTCCTGCTGAAAAAGCAGCCCCTGACATGTGGTTTGAGATCATTCCCAATCATCAGCTGTGGATATGACATGGAGTCAAGCAGGGATCTACAACAGTGCCAAGAGGGACCGTCCCACCCACTCACGCCGGGTCCTCCCCCTCACTCCACCAGCAGCTCTAATAAAGATTTGCATAAATAACTTTAGTCAGCTCAGTTCTCCAGCTCAGCTCCTCACCAGTGCCAGCACAAACAGGGATGAGCAGCAGGATCCGGGCGAGGGGTTCACAAACTCCCAGTTCCCCTCTCCCACTGGAAAACAACTAAAAAATGACATGTCGTGGTACCTCTGCTATGAAAAGCTAAAGAAAAGGAGCCATTTTATTTGTTCCATGAGCAGTAACGTGTCCAGAGGCAGCACTGGTGTGTCTTCATTCCCTAAGCTGGCTGCCTGCAGGGCTGTTAACAGCTCAGCCTATGGAAAGCATTCCCAAGGCTAAGTAAGTGGATGGTCCTGATTGCTCCATGCAAAAAGCCTTTCTGGCAGAGCACATGGAGAGTTTCTTTTTATTACACAGGCAAACACTGGTCTTGCAACTGCTGGAAGGAGATAATTTTTCCTTTTACCATCCCAGAAATCGTCACATCCGCTGTGCCAACTGCTGGCTGAGATCTCTGCTGGAATGACAGAGATGTCCCCACGCTTGAAGACTTCTGTGCAAAGAGCCCTGTGGCTTCAGGGACAACAATCCCTAAGGGAATGTTCTCCTTTGCTCCAGGAGAGGGAGAAATAAGATGACTCTGCAGAATACGCCGCAAATTAGGTTTAAGGCTGCTATAATTTGCATTTAAACTAAATATTTTCATGAAGCTGCTATTAGAGAAATCCATGACTTTAGGAATGAGTCCTTAAGAATAAACAAATCCCAAGTACTCGCTTTGCTTGGCACATTCCCGTTGCTCTTTGGAGAGCAGCTGTGCAGGGAAGGGCACACACATCGCCAAGAGAACTTGGAACACGGACACGGCTCTTCTAGAAATCCAAGGAGGTACCAGGCCATTACACTGCAGAAAGCATTTGGAGCCCTAGGGAAACACAGCCTGACTGAAAATGGACAAAATGTGATGATTTCTTCAGTTTTTCCTACAAGCATCCCAAAAGAGATTAGGAAGAATAAGGCAACTGGAATACACGGACTAGACTTTCCACTGTCAGTGCACTGTAAGACGTGACGGACCAACTATTTCAAACATGTGGAGACACCAGAGCAGGCAGCAAAAAGCATCCACAGGGACACTCCTGCCCAGCCTAGACACTGGAATGTACACACAGTCTTCACCAAGAAAAACAGGGCAAAAACTCAACTCACCACCAAAAAACCTAAGTCCATGGATCAGGAAAGAACTACGGATTTTTTTCTCGTGCAACTAATGCCGGTTTTGAGCCACCTGTCTGGGATGTTTGAAAGCCTGTAAGGACCTATTGCTGTCCTTTAAAGCAAGTCAAAAAATCCTTTTTGGATTCTGTCACGAAGTTTCTCTCCTTCCTATTGGAAAAGTTCTCAGTTTAAAATGGCAGCACATAGAGACATGGGAATTTCTTAGTTGAAACACAGCAAAACATCCACAGTTATTACACAGATCCATTGGGGAAGCAAGTTTTTTGGGTTTTGCTTTTTTAAAACATAGGATTTCTCAACCCCACTGCTAAGAAGTACAGAAGGATTCTTACACAGCAAAACATGTACAAGAATTTGCAGTTTTAAATACTATATTGTCACAAGATTTGCCAACTTACTGCTCAAATTTGCTTCATCTCCTTAGCAGTCTTGCACAAACATCCAGTATTTTATAAATTTACTTCTGTGAAAAGTAAAATAGCTTAGCAAGTACAGCATAACAAAAATAAACTGAGGGATTCAGAAATCACCTTGCAGAAATATACTTATCAAATCACAGCTGACTGTACTGGACAGCAAACCAGGTATTAATTAGCTCTGGCACAGATATAGCTAAATTAAAACCAGTTTCTCAATTATTTCTTTCAATTAACTTTTTATTTCTTGGATTTTAAACTGTGTCTGGTGATGACCAGACCAACCAAACTGCTCCTTAAACACAAAATGACATTGTTGCACATACTTCCAGGAAGGCAAGTTAGGAAGGAATGGTTTTTCACTCCCCCTCACCTAGTTAAGGCTTCTTTAAACAAGATGTGTTTGATTCCTCAGTGCTTCCTCCTGACATGTCAGCAATTAAATATTACCAATAGTGACTAAAACTGCAGCAGTGTAGTGAATTCCCAGGAACTTACACAATTGTTTGTGGTTGGAAAAGGCCTCCAAGGTCACCAAGTCCAACCATTCCCACCACTAACCCACGTCCCCAAGTGCCAGCTTTAAAATCCCTCCAGGAATGGTGACTCCACCACTTCCAGGGCTTGACAATCCTTTCAGTGAACTCTTCCTGGTATCCAGTCTGGCTGGATATCACAACCTGAGGTCACTTCCAAGTTACCAGAGCCCAGTAAATAACTTCTATTCCAGTGACACTCCACAACCCTAAATCACAGATTAAACTTTTGACTGTATCACAGCACTGAGAGACTCAAATCCTTGGTGGGAAGAGCTCCCAACCCCAGGCTGGTAATATTGGTATTAGCACAGTGGAAAAACAAACTGGAGACAAAATAAAGTCAGGCTTATTCAGGGATGTTGGTATCCAAAGTAATTTCATGTATCACAGGTGATTACCAGCCTAATTGCCCCAACATTTAGGGATTTTAGTTCAGATAAAATTTAACTCATAAGCGATGCTGAGAACCTTTAAGCTTAAAAAATCACCAAGGTCTGTTTTCCCTCTGCACAAAATGGAACTTTTCCATGTACTTTACTTAATGCCTCTCAACTTTTTAATAAGAAAATAACTTAAAATGCCAGTGATATTAATGAACTGAGTGATTATAACATCCTCTGAAACAGTTTCTTTTACTCATTTCATACTCCGTGTTCATTTGTACACGTCCAAGACACAAAGATATTTGAAATCCAGCCTTTTCACTTAGCCTAGGTAAAGTTCCAGGAGACTCCCTGAGTAGAAATAAATCCCTGGATTAATAAAAAGACCAAGAATAGCAGGAGATCTGCCTTCAATAGTCAAGGAAAAAGATGAAGAGATTAAATTCCTCATCTGATTGAGTTTGTAGCCAATAGATAAAATATTGGAGTAAAACTTGCCAGAGTTTAAAACTTCACCAGCAACAAGAGCTTGATAACAAAGTTCAGTTTTTATTTTGAAAAAAATCCCATATCTTGTTGGAAAACAGTTTAGGTAGTGTATGAATATGAGGATTTCCACTGCAAATTACCAGGAAAGTCCACGAACTTTGACTTTCCAAATCATCCACAGTTCTGGAGGAAGATCACACTTGAGTACTGCATGGTGCTCACTTCTCATTTTCTTGGGAAGGGACAGGTCCTTCACAAGATTAGAGGACAGCAATGTCTAGCACAACCCCCCTGTGCTGTATTCTGGAAGCATCACATCCTCAGTGGAGTCTTTTCATTTGACTGATGCACATATGGAAAAATTTACTGAAGGCCAGGAAGGAGATTTAGGCCTTCCACGATTTCACAACATTGCAAGGATGCTCTTACATGCCACAATATTAGTAATATTTCCACTCTGAGGAAGCCACAAAACCAGAGTAAGTGATTACATGTAAAGCTATACATTGCTAATGTAAGCCATAAACACATCTTTAATATTCATCAGCACCGTAACCTCACACCCCATAAAAGTTCACCCAAAAAGCTGCTGTCTGTAAAACCATTTAAAGCAGACTATGGTCAACAAAACTGAAGCTCCTCATGCCCAAACTGACATCAGGCTTGGAGCTTTTTCCACCAAAACTCTGTGGAAAATGCCTCTTGGTTCCAGGCAGGACAACCTTCACAGCTTCCTTTCAAAATTAAGGTTCTCTCACTAACAATTCAACTCTATTCAGGGAACACAGAAAACAAAAAAGTGACCTGGGAAAATAAAGCAGTATATGTATACATATGTATAGAAAATAAAGAAGCCTCTTAAGTGCTGAGGAAATGCATTACAAGTCAAGCATTTGCCCCTGGAGATACATTATGGAATAATTCCTTATTTTGGGGCAATATATGTAATTCATGCTGAAGGATACAGCAGTTCCCAAGCCAACATTACTTTCATATTTGGCAGCTTCCAAACCCAGAACCAGAAAGGAGTTTTTTTAGGAGACAAAATGTGAAAGTTAGCAATAGTACACCACCATGGAAGAGCAGAGTGGGAATTCATTCAGCAGTTCCTTACTCACAGGTCAATTTAACTAACCCAAATTTTTCCCTTCTATTTTAGCACTCTGTGTTAAGAGCATCTCTTTACTAATACAATTTTCAAGTGAAAAACAGGCTCATTAGATAAGAGCCAAATGCTGCTTAAAGCATGTACTGACAGAAAAGGATTCCAGAAAAAGGCAGGTCATGTCCTAAGCAGAGTTTCAGTGTTTTTTCAGGCACCTTCCCAGAGCTCCAGAGTGACATTATGAACCCAACAGTCTCAGGAGGAAAAGCAGGGAAAACCAAGGAAAACACCACCAAATTCAAACTGAGCAGTGCAGTTTTTGTCCCTGATGAAGATCCTGGCATTTTCCAGGAAGGGCAGAACACAGCAGCAGAGGAAGAGCAATTTAACTCAGCTTCTGCAGTTTAAATTCAGACATGATGGCTGTGCTCCTTGATTTAAATTGATCCAGGAAATAATTTCTCAAGGATTATGCACACAGAGTTTCAAGTAATGACTGAAATAGCAACTACCTAAAGCAACAAACTCCACATCTTCAATGTTCCCTCCTCCCCTTCCAGGAACTGGTATATTATGGAATTTGGGCCCAGCTGAACTTACAGACCACTCTTCCCATAAAATTCAACAGCCAAAAAAGCAAAACTACATTTGGTTTTACAAGTTTGTATTAATATGCAGTTAAAAGTCAAGCACTGGTTTGCTTTGGAAGTTTGGGACAAGTTGCTCTCTTTGTAAGTGACAAGATTGATGCTTCCCACTTAACATCAACAAAAAAATCAGGATCTCATCACAAAATCCATGGTGGTGATAAACCTGACTGTGCATTCTACCAATCTGCTAAAAATATGATGAATGTGCAGAATTAGAAATTATAGCGTTTACCATGAAAACCAATCAGGCAGACTGTTCCTGATGTCTGAGCAATGACACTTATCCAAGGAAAACTCTGTTTCAAAGAGTGTTTTAGTCTTTAAGCCTGTAATTAGTCATCAGGAGCTAAAAAACTTTCATTAAACTCACAGGCTACACAGCCACATACAGAGCAAATGATCCATCATCTGATGATGTTAACACTTCCCATGAAAATTTTACTTCTTAATGTTCCTGAAAAACGCCATCCCAGAATAGGCTGAACATCCAATACAGGTTCTGCCAGGCTGGTCACACCAGGGAACCTGAGCAATTAGCATTTCACCTCCATCCTTCTGCCAGTGAATAAAACTGTCTCATCTCTTAAGTAATGTCTATATTTTAACTGGAGCCCAGAGATTTCTCCTCACGCTACAGCACTTGGACCAGGGAAGCAAGAGGTGTCATAACTCAGAATTCATCACAATTTCACAGTTTGGGGATTTTTTTACTCCCTTCACCTCTGTGGCATTTTTCTATCTCACTAATTCCCCTTTATCAGGCACCAGACAAGCACTCAACACCTATGCATTCAATCTATAGGCAACTTTATTTCCTACAGAATTATTTTGCTCTGTAAGTACTGAATTCCTGCTTTTGGAGAAAAATCCTATGATACAGAAGTGATGTAAACAAGGGGGAAAATGCCTGTCAGAGCATGAGATTGTCTAGAAACATCCAGAAAATCCACATAAACAAGCAGAGGGGAGAAAAATATTTTCCACTGGCCACTGAAAAGGATGAGAAGCAGAGCAGAGAACATTTCTACACACAGGGTTCAGCAGAGGGGAACACAGAGGGTCAGCTTAGCCAGGGTTTGCATTCCCAGCTCAGTTTAGGGAATGTTGGAAATATAGATCCATATTTAAAGCCATCCCCAGTTACAGAACCAGCCCATGGGCCTGTTCACCTTCCCATATCTACTGGCAAAGCAATTACAACAAGGAAAATGAATTGGATACACTGAAATAAATAAAGCTATAAATACTGACAACTGAAGCTGAAAAAAATTACATTAATGCTTATATGTGCAAAAAAAAAACCCAAAGTCACAGTTCTACAATTAGTCCACTGTTTGGGTCTGGTTTTAAATGGTTTTAAACTGCTGAGGCCTCAGCAGAAGGTATATGTACCTTGTCAGGGAAACAGAGCTCAGGCTTAGGGAAAAAAATATTAAAAATAGACCTTTTCATTAGTCATGACTGATCTCAGCTTGAACATGAGATTCTTCAAGACCTGGATGCATCTATAAGGAGACTTATGAACCTCTAAGGTACAGATCTGAGTCATGGGTTTCACGTGGTAGGAGAAGCTGAGAATCACATTCCACTGGCCATAAACACATGTTTTTTCCTGTTACAGCAATCTCAGAGAACAGGGGAGCTGGAATTCAGGTTATTTTGTACTTGGTTTTTTTTTGTTTGTTTGGGTTTGGTTTTTTTTTTTTAAATCCTTATGGACTTTACCCCAAAACGTTTGTTACACGTGTTCTGGGCACCTTCTTACTAATGTTTTGCAAGATTTGAAAACACAAGGGAGAATATCTCTTTCAGAGTAAACACAGTACAGCAGCACATTTTAGTCTGGCCAGGAACTTGCTGTCACATCCTCATAACTAGAAAGCAAAAAAAAATAAATTTGCATTCTCACTTAGAAAGTCTATGAGTCACTCATATTTCACTATTAGAGTATCTTAGTTTACTTCCCCTGGTTTGATGGAAATACAGAAAACCAGCAAAAGTACAGAACTATTTAAAGTTTATTTCAACAACCCAGCTGGATGTTTTCCTGCTCCAGTACATTTTCTAGGAAAGGGACAACAATCATCCAGCCTTCAGCACTTGGCACCACTCGAGGTGTCAAACTGGGAAAGACTGGAGTTCTCAGAACTGAAGCCCACCATGAAATAGGTAAAAATGAGTTGTAGTGAAAAAGTGACACCTATTAAGAGTTTGCAAATGGTATTTCACTCTCAGCTAAAAAAAAAAATCTTAATTTATATTCTTAGTAATGGCCTTAGCACAAGAAATAATTGACAAAACACCAATAAAAATCCTCAAGTCAAATCTAGGAAATATACTGATCTCCCTCTACAAAGACTCCATGCAGGAAAACCTGAATGACTCTGAAGGTCTGAGCAATAGAAGTGGGATGAAACTTCCTCACAAAGGTATGTGACCAGGATAACTGAGCAAAAGGTCTTGTTAGTCTCTGAAGGGGGATTCCAGTCCTATAAAATAATGACAGAAGGACTCAAGTGCATCAGCCAAATACAAAACAACCATCAGTCACTGACACCTCCACTAGAAAGCAGGGTCCTGGATACAGTGATTTGACAACAGGAGAAAGTGCACAAGTGCCCTCACACAGAGCACAGCACTTCACCTCTTACTCAACTCAGAAGAACGTTCAAACTGGAGCAGGTGCAAAAACAGGCTACTGGAAAAACCAGGATATGAAGTGATTCTCTCAGAACACAGAGCAATAGCTTTTGGTTCTCTTCCTCACCAAAGAAAGAACACTAAAGTTTGAACAAAGGTTACATTACCTTCTATAAACNTTTATAAACTCCTTTTTCCCCCTTTATCCAAAAAAAAAAAAAAAAAAAAAAGAAGTGACTGAGCTCATCACTTCCTGCAAGAAGGCAGAGAGAGGGGAATGAATTCCAAGTCTCCCTCTGTCAGTGCATATCCAAGGACACCAGCACTGTGTCACTGGTGTGAAGCCACTGTATCAAAGGACACCAGCACTGTGTCACTGGTGTGAAGCCACTGCCGGCAGTGGGGAAACCCCCAGGCCAGTCCCTTGTGAGGGATGAGGGAGCAGCATCCACATGGCTCCATTCCTTCCGGGAGGAGCCACAGAGAAGCAAGGAAGGGTCACATGGAGGAGTCTCAGGTGCTGGGCTGAACATTTTCCAAGTTGGACAAGCTGGAGCCTCTCAAAGCACTGGTGCCTCTGCACAGGCAGAGCGTCTCTGCAAACACCACATGTTTCAACAAATTTCCTCTTGGATCAATTTTCTTCCCAAAGGCACAACCTCCCCTCATCACAGACTGAACTAACCACTGTTACCACACCAACTCTTCCACTTCTACCCGCTGAGGTTTTAAAGTAAATATCCAAGTGTGTTCCTGTGGCAGCTACAAGGCAGCTGAGGACAACTCCAGCCATTTGAAAAATTCCTTGGCAGACTCCAGAAGGGCAACCCTCACTTAATGTTTGGAAAGGTCTTTGCAAACATGCAGGTAGCTGCAGCCCTGGTAAAACAGTCAGACACTGGATCCATCACCAATTCCATGGTACCACCACCAAATACCTGATGAAAGACACTGCAATTCACAGAGGAAGCTTCTCTGTCACTGAAAGAAAAACTGGTGTTTTCCAACAGACTGATCCCCAACTACGGAATAACCAGAAAGGCCTTTGAAAAACACTTCTGGTTTTTCTTTTCTTTTGCTTGAGCTTTTTTCAATTTTTTTTTAATTAAAAAGAGCTGTTATCAGGTGATTTCAGTGCTCTGAAAAGTTTCAGTGACAGTTCAGCACCACAGAAGCAGGTAAGTCACTTAGACTTTCTTCTCTGGTCAGCACCAATAAAAGTTTTATATTTCATAACTTTGTCTTACATTAAAAACCATAGAAGTACTTAAGCAGAGTATTTAAATCATGCTTAACTGACAAGCTGCTCTGCTACTCTTCCACAAGCACTTCACCTGCAATACCACAACTCCTAACAACAAGTAACAATATTTAGCAAGTTGTATATTCACTCCTACATTCATGAGGACAGAGCCTCTCTCCTACCCCAAGGTTAAAGTGGTTTCTTCCTATTTAGACCAGTAAACTTATTTAAACTACAGTACGACCAATATCACAGAATCATTTAGGTTGGAAAACATCTCAAAGATCAAGTCCTTCCAGGCAAGCATCATTCTCTTCTGCATGTTAAATACCAAGACAAGTTTTAGCTCTGTCTGCATGGCCATCCCCCAGCTGGTTGTGTTCCCCTCCCACCAATCCTCAAGTTTTCCTTCCTCACTGCAGCCCAGAAAAAAACCACCCATAAGTTTCTTCATAAATTTTGTCTTTTTGAGAGTCTAATCTTAAGTCACAGGTTAAAGCCTCTCTTTTCCATTTCAGACAGCATTTAAGCCCTCTCCCAGACCACGGGAATCAAAAGTTAGCAAGAAAAACCCAAAACTTTTGTAGCAGACTGCACATTAGGACCAGCATTCCCCAGACCAAGGTCAGCACATGGGAGCATAACCCCCTTGCTGGGATTACTCTGCTGAGAAGCTGATAAAATTGTTTTCACTGACGATAAGAAATTCTAAACAACATCTTTAAAACAGCCAAATGCAAGGTCATGCATTTCTAAAACCCCAGCCCTGCCCCAGGAATGGGAATTGTATCAGGGAAGGCAATGACATTAAGGACTTTGGGCAGCACTGCGGATCCCACGTGAACATTAATTCCTGACACGAGTCTGTAGCAAAAGGGACTAACAGGAGCCTTGGGAAGGAGTATCAAGGAAAAAGACAATACTACATGTTTATATCTCATCAGTGAAATCAATAATGGACTGTCACCCTCCTGCTCAGGGAACAACATTTCCATACGAAGTTAAAAGCCAGAAATGCTAGTAGAAATAACTATAAGATAATCACAGATTGGAAGAGCCACTTTAAAGTCATATTGTTTTAACAAGAGAGGTAAGGGGATTACTTAATTATCACTACAGATTATCATCTACAAAACAATCCAGTCCTTTTCCACAACTAATACATCCAACACACAGAAAGATATAACCAGGAGTTCAGCTAAAAAACTGTATTTAGAGATTCACTGCATTTTGGAAAGTGGAAATAATTGAGGCTATTAATTATTAACAACTAAGGCAACTCTGTCACTTGTTGAAAGCAGATGAGTTCAGGATACTTCAATCAAAGGTCAGCAAGAGCAGCACAATCAATGATCAGATGAGGTTCTACAACCCACAATGGCCAAGTTATCCTGTAATCCTAATGGTCCTCTCAAATTCCAGCACCAAGGCTGACTTATCACAAAGGTGTTACTGAAACTATTTACACCAAAAGCACACACTCCAAGCCTGACTGACACTTACAGAGGAATTTAACAGGCTGTAGCTGGATGCCATAGTCAACTCTTCCACTGAGGATGGGATCAGGGTAGTACAGCAGCTGTAAAACACTGCTCCAGCCTCTCCTGCCAATCCCCAAAGGCAGGAATGGAGGGCAGCAGGTGAACCTCTTACTCTAAAACCACACACAGCAGGTGACACAGCCCAGCATTCCAGAGGTCAGGGGCAGGAGAGGACACCCAGCTGCCAAAAAACACAGAGCCCACAAGCACCTGACAGACCTCCACCAGCAGGGCAAGGGAGGGGAGGGCACTGACCCTTCTCCTCGTTTCACCCTGTGGCTGACCAGCCTCTCCCACAAATGTTCTTCCCCCAAATCCGAGTCAGCTGCTCCTCCTTCCCTTGCCCATGGCTGGTGCTCAAGTCCCCCCAGACCCTCCCCATTTACCCCCCAAACCTGCAGCCCAGATCCTGTGCCCCACACAACCCCCCTCAAATCTCCATCAAACACTTCCCCAAACACACCCGCAGTGATGGGGCTCAACCCTAAACCCCCAGCCCCACACAGCCCCCCACACTCTGCTGGACAGAACCCCCCCCTCACACACAGATCTCCAAACCTTGCTACACACCCCCC
>WEIV01029083.1:51924-104893 GCA_013390005.1 Calyptomena viridis | reverse complement strand
TGTCCACCAGCTCAGAAGGCCAGCTGTTCTAAGGATGATCTGTCTTATTGTTGAAAACTGAGGCAATGGAGGTGTTAAGTACTCCAGCCTTTTCTTCGCCTTTGGTAACTATGTTCCCCCATGTGTCCAACAAAGAATGGAGGTTTTTCTTGCCCCTTCTTTAGCTATTGATGCATTTATAAAAACACTTTTTGTTATCCTTAATGGAAGTAGCCAGACTAAGTTCAAATTGTGCTTTCAACTCTCTAACTTTTTTTCTACATGCCTTAATGACATTCTTAAAAACTTCATGAGTTGCCTGCCCTTTCTTCCAAAGGTGATAAACTTTATTTTTTTCCCTACATTTCTGGAAAAGCTCCTTGTCCAGCCAGGTTGGTCGTCTTCCTCACTGGCTCATCTTTCGGCACATTGGGACACCCTGCTCCTGCACCTTCAAGATTTCTTTCTTGAAGTATGTCCATCCTTCCTGGGCCTGTTTGTTTTTAAGGGCTCTTTCCCCAGTTATTCTCTGAACCAGCCTCCTGAATAGGTCAAAATCTGCCCTCCAGAAGTCCAGGATAGAGGTTTGGTCGATATCCCTCCTTACTGTACTGGGTATTGAAAACACCATCATTTCATGGTCACTGTATCCCACTGTATTCTCTATTTGAAAACAGCAGGACTAGCAGGGCCTCAACCCTGGTAAGTTCATTTATCAGCTGCACCAGGAAGTTATCCTCCATATACTCCAAGAACATCCTAGACTGCTTCTTCTCTGCTGTGTTGAGTTTCCAGCAGACATACACCAGGTTAAAGTCTCCAACAAGAACAAGGGATGGCAATCTTGAAACATCTGCCAACTGCTTGTAGAATAACTCTCTTTATCCTGGTTGGATGGTCTATAACAGAGACTCCCACCAGGTTGTTGGCCTTGTTGCCCTTCCCCCTGATTCTGACGCATAGGCACTCAACCTTATCGTCACTGACCTCGAGTTCTACAGAGTCAAGAGACTCTAGCACACAGAGCCACCCCTCCACCTCTCCTGTTCCTTCTGAAGAGCTTGTAGCCATCCATTGCAGTGCTCCAGTCATGCAAGTCATCCCATCACACTTCTGTGATGGCAACTATTTGACAGCTTTCCTGCTGCATGATGGCTTCCAGCTCCTCTTGTTTGTTACCCATACTGCATGCATTAGTGCACATGTACTTCAGCTGGGCTGCTGATTTCTCTCCTAAACCTTGCTTACCACCTTAGGTTCCTCTCTGGAGAGCCTGGTTTCATCGCCTTTTCCCTTCAATCCTAGTTTAAAACCCTTTTGATCAGCCCTGCCAATTTAGAGGCTAGGATACTTTTGCCCCTGATAGACAGATGAAGCCCATCTGACTCCAGCAGGCCTGGTACTATAAAAATTGCCCCATAGTCAAAAAACAAAAAATTCTGCTGGTAGCAGCAATTCTTAAGTAACTTGTTGATAAAATGGGTTTTCCTGCTTGTTTCCTCATTCATTCCTGCTACTGCAGGAACTGAGGCAAACAACACCTGTGCTCCTGTCCTGTCAACCAATCAACTCAGAGCTTTGAAGTAATTTTTAATTACCCTGGTACCTCTTTTATCAAGCTCAGCACTGCCAACCTGGACTACCAGCAGTGGGTAACAATCAGAGGGCCGAATTGTTTCAGGGAGTCTCCTGGTAATATCCCTTAGCTGGGCCCCAGGGAAGGCAGCAGACTTTCCTGTGGGATGGGTCTGGTTGGCATACTGGGCCCTCAGTTCTCCTCACAAGGGAATCACCTACTACAACTACTCTTAATTTTTTCTTAATAGCTGAGGTTGTGATCTGTTTGATAGACAGAGTGCAACAGGGAGACCCTTCAGACAGATTTTTTTCTTGAGCATCATCTGCCTGACCCTCTTGGTCCAGGGCCTCATACCTATTATGTAAGGGGACCTGGGAAGGTGATGGGGGTTGGGAAGGGATTCTTTTACCTCTCTGGTCAGGGACCTGTTTCCATTCCCTCTCATCTACTTCATCTGTTTCTTCTGCCTATCACAAGAAGGAGGTGGCTTCTCTGACTCCTGTTGGACTTCTCTCAAGGTTGAAAGGGTGAGACTCCACCAGTCGATTTCCCTTTCACTTTCCCTAATACTCCTGAGCCTTTCCAGTTCTTCCTTAAGCTCTGCCACTAAACAGAGCAGATCATTCACCTGTTCACACTGCACACAGGTGTCTTTTGCATTACTCCCTGGTACTAACGCTGGGCTCAGACACTTCCTGTAGTCAGTGACCTGGACAGCTGTGTCCTTCTTGGGGGATTTTGTCTGGGTTACACTCCTGTTGGCAGCAATAGCAATGGCTTTAGATCGTTTGTGAACCATTGCTGAGTTGGGAAAAAAAAACCAAACAAAACCCAAAACCAACCCACAAACACAAAAAACAACAACCACCACCAAAACAAAACCAAAATGAAACAAACACACGTATCACAAAACCCACCAGCAGGAGCTGGAGGGTGGCTGTGCCCTTCCTGCTCAACCTGCGTTCCAGAACTGTTGTGCAAACTGATGGACCACACCCCTGCTTTCCTGCTCCCTAGAGCTGTTTAAATCACCTGCAAATGATTCTGGCAATACCTCTTGTTCCAACAAAAGATGCCTGATTGGCTCCCAAGAGCATTAACTGAACATTTGTTCTCAGTGATTGACTCCATTCTTTTATCAATCAATGTCCAGAACTTGCCTGACTACTGCAGCTGGTTGTTTTGTTTGATGTCAACAGCTCCAGAGCAAAATCCCATGTGTAACATTACTGATAGCAGTTGACAGCCTTTTTTTTAATTTTATTATTTTACTTTCAGGAAAAGCCCAGTGTTGAATTAAAGTGGTGAGTTTAAAGTTTTGGTTTTGGTGCTATCAGCAAGCCTCATGTCTTAACAAAGGAAAAAAAAACACCTGTGAAACACATAATAAATACATTGTAAAGGTATCAACTTTTATTAGGCATCAGTAAATCCTCTAACAAAGTCGGATGCGGAGTAAAGAATGATCTTCAAAACCTTCACAGAATAAAGCAGAAACCAGAAAGCATTCCTGTAAGCTATGAGTAATTTCTTAAAAGCAACGAGCTTACATCACAGTATTAATCAGATTTTTTGACTCAATAATAAACAACATGGTCTCATGCTAGTGAAATTGAGGCAATGCCTGAAATGGTATCTCAGATTAAGGAAGTCTATGACTCTCAAAGTAGAGAAGGATCTGAAGCCTACCTTGAAAACCAAAATAATAGTACACAATATTTGCACTTTTCAAATATTGGTCAATACGTTGCATATGCTCTGTTTATGCTGGCAGTGCAATTCATTACAGCAACTAAAAACCAGCATTCATTTAAGCATAGAAATCTGAAACAAGTTTTACAAATCTCAGTTGTTTGGAACAGTTCGAACAAAAACTAGCTGTTAATCCTGAATTTCACCTTTTCAAAGTCTTTCTATCTCTTAAAATGGAACTAAAATTTCAGCTGCAAACATCTCTGTAATTTTAGATGTTAGAAACATAACACCAGAATGTTTTAGTACTTACGGCCCCATCTCTATTTATGAAACATTTTAAAATTTTAAATCAAAAATTATAATCAGAATATGCAGAATTACCCCACTGTATTACGCAAAATACCACTACACTGGGCTGGTAAAAATGTGTGAATTTTACAAAGTATCTATATTATAGAATTTTGTGTTTAGTGTCTCTTCTTATGGGAATGTTTCCATTATTCTAAGCATGTTGATCATCTGTGCACAACAGACAGTTGATACATATTTTTATAATCTAGAGAAAGATTTAATTCCATATACTAGGTTAGAAGAGAAAAAAAACCAAATTTGAAGTCCAGATCCACCTTTCTGTAAGCTTTTAATTATTCTAATAAGTATGCTTCCTTCCAGTTTTATCATTCACATTTAGTAATTCATTGTATCTGCACAAATAAATTAAAGCCATACAAACAGTCTAATTGACCTTGAAACATACAAAACTAACAACAGTTAGCTTAATGAATTAAAACAGGAGATCATCTTACCTGCCAGGGAGAAGACAAAACAGGGTGTAATAAGATGATAGATGAAGAACCAAATGGTTATCTTCTGTTCAGCCATTATCTCAAAAGGAATTCTCCACTGCAATGCCATAATTCAGAGAGCTAAAAATACCTGTCACAGAGAAAGAAGAACGAGTGAGTAATTATGACATAAGGCTTTATCTCATATCACATTTGACCTGTCAGATTATGTGTTTAAACTGAATACTTAGGAGTCAATATAGGATACAGTATTTTGAATAATAAATGCATTATCAAATTTGCTGGATCAAATTAATGATCTCTATTATTCAAAAAGCACACTGTTTCAGAGTACTAAGATTTTCCGGTGATAGTAATATGGTAAATGTTAAAACTGAACATTCTTTTTTGCACTCATCTTCCAGATTCTATCCTCCTTCATCTCAGTAAATGCTGCATTACAAATCATGATTTCAAAGTTTGTAAAAAGAAGACTACAGTGAAACTGAAATACCGTAATCTCTTTCAGAATTCATGTATTTTGTCTAGTATATAATTATTTTAAACCTTTAATACACAATTAACGATCCTCTGGAAAGGCGGTATTAATTTTTATGAGTTCTTTTTTAAATGCTGAATATAATCATTATTGCTATGTTGTATTCAGAGTTTTCTTTTTTCCCTATGGGAGAGACTCTGCCTGTGTACATACTAAAACCAAGCTAAAAAAGCATACAGCTTCTTTTGAATATTCTAAGTTTTTAGGAACAATTTTTCAGAATACTTCTGTACAATTTTTTATGTCTTTCAATAAGAATATTTTGCTAGCCTTTTGTTTCTTGCTGGTGACTGTTACCTATTTCTTCAGGGCAACATGTTATCACATTTGCACTGTGCAATACTCTGTTTTATTTAATGGGTTTCTTGCCTTGAATATATAAATGAATCCTTTCAATACATCACATCTTGTTCTTACTTCTTCATAGGCTCTGCTGTAGCACTGGTTAAGAACCTCACTGACAGAATATCGAATCACAGGCACATGCCAATATCATCCATTCCTCTAAGTATATTCATTTAGTTACTATTTCATTATAAAATATGCTTATACATCCTTAAACACCCTTCAGTAATATGCATCCTGGGACATGGTGCATGCGAAGAAAAAAAGTCTGTAGATGTGGCACTTAGGAAACAGGTGGTGGACTGAGGCAGTGCTGGGTTAGCAGGTGGACTCAATAATCTCAAGAGGTCTTTTCCAACCTAAGTGATTCTACAATTCTAATATGGCATTGTCATTGTTTGCAAGGTGTAATCTCAATGCTACTGCTTTCCAGCCAAGTACTGCTCTAACAGTGACTTTGACCTTTTACAGTGACTCTTGCTCTTTCCATGTCAAAATTTTTACTAAATTGTTCTTTTTTTTCCAAAATGCAAATGTTTTAGATCTAGTTTTAGATCTTGACACTGCCCTGTTTCCCACCTCCAACACCAAGAAAGGGGCAGTTTTGAATTACAAAGTACAAGCACAACCGTATCTGACTCCTAAAGTATGCTTGGGATATTCCTGCCCTGATTACAGAGAGCCTCTGGTCTGAGCTGCTGCTGGACATGTCTCCCACCATGCACATACACAGTTTTGGTGTCTCACGTCTCTCCTTGAAGTGGCTAGGAATGTGTCTTAGCCATTGGGGCCTTACTCTTGTCTCCTCTTTCTCAGAATAATCCTAAAATATTCATTTGAACATGCCTCAAACAGTGAACTTTCCTTAGAAGAGTGTTTCACAGGGTGTTTTGATAAAACAGTGTAGGAAAACTACAAGAAATATCACAAGAGAATCTTTTTGCTCAGAAATTACAGAAACTGTTGCACGTCATATTTTTTCCTTTTTGTTTTTTTTTTAGCAAATTAAATCCTTAACAAAAAGTTCAAAACTATTAGCTCCCATGACCATAAAATCATGGCTGTTACATAAAAACTGTGCTCAGTAAAACACAGACTAGAGTTAAACAGCGATCCCCAAAACTGAGATTTATTCAGAAATATTCCCTGGGAAAAGGCTCTTACATTGTCAACAAATGCATATGCCTACTGTAGCGGGATCCAAGGGGAAGAATTTGCTAAACATCTTTACCTTCCTACTTCTCCTGGCACTTAAGTTTCTTCAGACTCTGTCACACAAAGGATATTCACAACTGTTTCAGGAATCTACCTTAAATGACAAAGGTATGACCTACTGTGTCTCTACGACTCCTCCAGAAGACAGTGGTAGGTTAGATCAAGAAATGACTTCATATACTTTTCCAGCACTTGGCTATTCCCTGGCTATCAGGGGATATTCTTGTGATATCACACTATCTAGTCTGTAGCATTTATTTCCAAGTGACTGAGTAAAACTGCATAGTTATGCTGAAATAATGCACATAATTAAACAGCAATGAAACAAGAACCCTGTTGGGAACAACGGTAATTACACAGCAGCTCATAGTGATAATAACTGTGTTCCAATGTATTGATAGAGGAGATTGTTAAGAGAACTGTAATCTCTGACATTAGAGTCATAGATGTAAGATCCCTCCTCCCTCTCTTTTGCAGAATTCAGGTTTGATTTGAAAAATTAAAATGTCCTCTAGCTCTGCTGGCTCAGAAAAAAATTGGTTTGAACCATGGTTACAATTCTGGTAAATAAAAATCGTGTCAGTAAATGCTATAAATACCTCATTTTATTCAGATACAAAAATATTCACCCTGGCAGGATTTAAATGCTTTCCTTGTTCTCACTGTTTCGGCTGAGTGGATTCTGTATATATAGCACAGCCATCCCTCCTGATTCATCTCAGTCTGTGGGTGAGAAGCAAGGCTGCTTCACATCGCTCTGCTGAATTTTGGCAGCACTGCGTGCTATGAAATGAGACAGCATGCAGGTTATTGTCTGTATGTGTGAGGTGGTATGTCTGTACTCGATGTTACCACCCAGCCACCCACGGAGGAGTCCAGGCGTATCTGAGGTAGCAGCACTGGTGCCGGAGGCAGCACCATGGGCTGCAGTACCCAGGCACCGCGATCTCCTGCCTCTTTTGCTTTACAGGTCTCCACCTTTTCTCTTTGCAGAGTGAGAAGGATATTGCTGCCTAAGTAAAAATTATTCCTGAACAAAAGAACAGCCAACAGTATGATTCAATTTTCTCCCCTGTAAAAGCAGAGAGTGACTACATACCTAGACATACTCCTTTCAGTTTGCACAGTACATTACTCTTTTCTCAAAACAAAGCATCATAATTTAGCAAATGAGTAAGACATTTTAGAAATATGCAATAAAATGAACAGGCATTTAACTGCAACTGTGTCATGTTTAATTACTATCTAATGCTCATTATCACATTTAGGTCCCTTCAGTCCTTCAGTTCCCCAAAAGAGTCAGTCATCACTACAGAGCCTTTGACTTGCTAGATTAAAAAAAAACTTCTGGTGAGCTGTCTGAAGTGCAGTCCTCCCAAAGGAAGTGGAAAAAACTGGGGCACTGGCTGCTGAATAAGCAGCATGTTCAATTTTGAACAGAGGGACCTGCCAGAATTCCTCTGGAGGCTTGTAGTGTCTCGTGATGCTTCATTAGGATGAGAGGTGTTCCCAGGACACAAGGGTAGACCTGCCTCTCTGTACTACACAATTGTAAGGATTCTTTTATCTCCCTAAATGCACCTTAGGAAAATGTCTACATTTTCTGCCACATTCTCTGTGGCTTTCTTCAGGTCTTCAACGCACTATGGCATTCATTAAGGAGAAAAAGACACCTATTTTACAGCTATGAAAACAGACAGTATTTTCCATCACTTCTCTGCTAAATCCAACCATGTAAATGACATCATTATTTTGCAAGGACATAAAGCATTTACAGTGTAGACACAAAAAGAAATTACAAACAACAGGCAATAGTTGAATAGAGATTGTAAAATCAAAGGCTATAAATCAAATAGGTGACATAATCTACTAGATTTGAAATCAAGAAGGGCTAGGGATAGACAATAGAAAGCAGAGCAACACTGGGGAATGCTGAAGTGTGAAGAGGAGGCAAAGAAATACATATCAGCATTACAGAGGGGAGGGATGTCATGTGGGACATGTAGTCACAAGTAGTGTGGGGGATGATGGAAGCAACAAACCAACCTAAAAGGGCAGACAGAAAGAAAGGCAGAGAGGGAAAGCAAAGGAGATGTAGGTAAATAAAGGAGCATGAGAATTAGCAAATGCTTCTGTCAGTAAATCTCAACATTTATTATGGCAAGATCTTCCTTGAACCTCCCTTGCCAAGGCTTTCAGAGTGGGAGCAGCCCCTGACATCCACTCAGAGCTCCTCTCAGGAGCTCCAGGTGTTGAACAGGAACAGAGGGGGCAGAAGAAAGTGTTTAACAGCTCTGGCATGGTACACTTAGCTAGGAGAGGTAAATAAAGATGCTTGTTATGATTCTCATTTCCTGGCATGTTATGATAATTATAGACATTCAAGTATTAAAATTAGTAGGGATTCTGTCCAGATTCGACTATAAATAGATACAACAATCTAGAAGAAATCTGTGGTTCTCTACCCTTTTTCAAAACATGAATATATGTAATTGCAATAATTCACTAGTAAATTAACACACTGACAAGTTATAATCAAAGGCTTTTAAGAGTAACATAATCCTTCAGCCTAATTAGTGTTTTGTATTTGTTTCTACTTCAGACTCTTAGTGATTTTTGTAAGCATTTAGTTGCTCATTATCTTTATTTTCTTAAGAGAGTTGGCATTTTCTGCTGATAACTCCTCATAAATCTTATTCATTTCTCAGTATTTAGAATTACTAAGAAACTTTTGAATTAAAAAAAATAATTATGTACATTGCATATTACTTATTATATCAGCCTTTGTCATTTTCTACTATTTTGGTCTTTGCAATTTAATGCTGTGATCAATCAACAAGTTTTGGCATTCTGTGTTAAACTATGCCATTAAAAAGGGCATTCTATCTTCTTCAAAACTCTGGCTTCTCAGATATCATCCACAACCCCTTTATTTACTTGAAGCCAATACTTTAACCACTAGATTTACTAGCTTTCTCCATTACCAGAAAAGGGATGACAGTCATGTTCCTTGCCACTGCACAGACTTATGTCATTTCAGTGGTCTGAGATTGCTATAAGTAAAGTTCCAAGCCAGCCTTGCTCTTACAGCACTGCTGCATATAAGGAAAATTTTAGGTGCTAGCTGTCTCTCTTTTACAAGTCCAAAAGAGCTTTAGTTCCCTTCACAAAGGCTTGTAGAAACACCTCATTTCCTTGATTTATATAATTATAACCTTAATTTTTGACAGATTTGTTTGAGTGGAAATGGAATTTCAAATCACTGCTCACAATATTCTCTACTGGCTCAGTCTGTCACTAAGTCATGCATCTAGTATTTTCCACTTCATCCTATATAATGAATATGGCCACTCTATTTCACATGAATGAAATCCAGCTGAGAAGCACATCAGTTTGGTACCTGCTCTGTAATTGCACTTAATAAGCACTGACTTGGGTACACAAAACCCCAGTATATTGGAGGTGACAAGGAATTTAACTCCATCTGGAATTAAATATGGACAAGGATGTCAAGGAAAACAAGAAGGGCTTCTTCAAATATTAACAAAAGGAAAACAAAGGATAATTTGGGCCTGTTGCTAAATGGATGAGGGACCCTGATAACAAGAGGACACTCTGAGAGAGCCAGTGGACACCACAACAAGGTTTCTCACAATCATCTTTGAAAGTTCGTGGTGATCAGGAGAGGTGCCTGAGGACTGGAAGAAAGCAAATGTCTCCCTGGTCTTCAAAGCAGGCAAGGAGGACCCAGGAAACTACTGACCAGTCAGACTCACCTCAATCCCTGGAAAAATGATGGAGCATCTCATTTGGGGGGCCATCTCTATCCACATGGATGACAAAAAGGTGATCAGGAATAGTCAGCATGGATTCACTAAAGGTAAATCATACTTGACCAATGTAATTGCCTTCTACGATGAAACAACTATCTGGATGGATGAGGGGAGAGCAGTGGACATTGTCTACTTTGACTCCAGCAAGGCTTTTGACACTGTCTCTCGTGACATCCCCTTATGCAAAGTCAAAAGTGTGGACTAGATGAGTGGACAGTGAGGTGGATTGAGAACTGGCTGAATGTCAGAACCCAGAAAGTTGCAAACAGTGGTGGTACAGGGTATAGTTGGAGGCCTGTCATTAGTGGTGTCTCTGCAGGTTCAATACTGGCTCCACTACCCTTTATCTTATTTATCAATGACCTGAATGAAGGGGTAGCGAGTTCATTGACAACACAAAGCTGGGAGGAGTGGCTGATACCCCACAGTGCTGTGCAGGCCTTCAGATGGACCTCGACAGGTTGGAGAGATGGGCAGAGAAGTGTGGGAATGTATCTGGAGGACAACGGACATCTGAACCCTCCAAACTAGGCCTATGCAGGACTGTAAGGGAAAGAGATAAGTTAGAAACAACAAGAAAGCAGATGCCTGCTCAGGCAGTGTAGGAGGTAGAAGCTTACCGAGATAAAGTACATTTTTAGAAGTAGTGAAGGTGTATAAAAGAAAGCTTGTATAAGCAATAAATGGCTTCTGATATAATCACATTGATCTGTGTCAGAGTCCAGGTTTATTATCTCCCTGCACCTGGCCCCACTAAATCCAACCAGAGAGAAGAACTGTCTGAAATTCAACAAAGGCAAATTCAGGGTCCTGGACTTGGGGAGAAACAACACCGGGCACCAGTACAGGCTGGGGGCTGATCTTCTGGGAAGCAGTTCTGTGGAGAGGGACCTGGGTGTCCTGGTGGACAACAAGCTGTTCATGAGCCTAGAGCTGTCCACACATGCCCTTGTGGCCAAGAAGGTATCCTGGGGTGCATTAGGAGGAGAATTGGCAGCAGGTCAAGGGAGGTGATCCTGCTCCTCTACTTAGCCCTGGTGAGACCACATCTGGAGTGCTGTGTCCCATTCTGGGCTCTTCAGTAAGAGAGAGAGAGTTCCTGGAAGTCCAGCAGAGGGCAACAAGGATGCTTAAGGGACTGGAGCCTCTCTCCTACNAGGTTGGAGAGATGGGCAGAGAAGTGTGGGAATGTATCTGGAGGACAACGGACATCTGAACCCTCCAAACTAGGCCTATGCAGGACTGTAAGGGAAAGAGATAAGTTAGAAACAACAAGAAAGCAGATGCCTGCTCAGGCAGTGTAGGAGGTAGAAGCTTACCGAGATAAAGTACATTTTTAGAAGTAGTGAAGGTGTATAAAAGAAAGCTTGTATAAGCAATAAATGGCTTCTGATATAATCACATTGATCTGTGTCAGAGTCCAGGTTTATTATCTCCCTGCACCTGGCCCCACTAAATCCAACCAGAGAGAAGAACTGTCTGAAATTCAACAAAGGCAAATTCAGGGTCCTGGACTTGGGGAGAAACAACACCGGGCACCAGTACAGGCTGGGGGCTGATCTTCTGGGAAGCAGTTCTGTGGAGAGGGACCTGGGTGTCCTGGTGGACAACAAGCTGTTCATGAGCCTAGAGCTGTCCACACATGCCCTTGTGGCCAAGAAGGTATCCTGGGGTGCATTAGGAGGAGAATTGGCAGCAGGTCAAGGGAGGTGATCCTGCTCCTCTACTTAGCCCTGGTGAGACCACATCTGGAGTGCTGTGTCCCATTCTGGGCTCTTCAGTAAGAGAGAGAGAGTTCCTGGAAGTCCAGCAGAGGGCAACAAGGATGCTTAAGGGACTGGAGCCTCTCTCCTACAATGAAAGGCTGAGGGAGCTGGGCCTGTTCAGTCTTGAGAAGAGGTAATTGAGAGGGGACCTCATCAATGAGTGTGAGTGAGTGTCAAAGGTGAGAGTCAAAAGGATGGAGCCAGGCTCTTCTCAGTGGTGCCAAGCAATAGGACAAGAGGCAGAAACTGATGCATGGGAGGTTCCACCTGAACAGAAAGAATTTCTTTACTCTGTGAGTGACCACACACTGGAATAGGTGGCACAGAGAGGTTGTGGAGTGTCCCTCACTCGAAATATTCAAGAACTATCTGGACACAATCCTGTGCAATGTGCTCTAAGATGATGTTGCTTGAGCTAAAAGGTTGGACCAGATGCCCCATTTTGGTTCCTTCCCAAGTTACGCATTCTGTGAACCTGTGAGGACTTCAGGGTTATTACAGGGCTTGGTCCAACCTTCAATGAGTAACCTTAACTTTGGAGTGCAATGAAAAGCTTCTATTCTCTTACAAATACTTATAAATTTATTCTTCATGCCCTCTTTTCCACTTTAACCTCCAAGTCAGTGAGCAGAGAGACTTAAAAGAACTAATGCCCTGGCACAATCATGATCCACAATGTACTCTGGCTCACAGCTACTTGTTTTTTTCCCCTCCTTGCCTCCTTCTTTAGAAGTTGTGACTTCTCTCCAAGAATCAAGCACCAAAAAGACAATAAATTCCTTCTTATTTTGAGCTACGACTTCTTTACTTAAAAGAAATAGTGCCTATTCCACAAATCAAGAAAACATAGTGCCTATAACAAAAAACGAAAGCATCAAATGTATCTGCAGAAGATTGTTATAAGAAACAACAGGTACCAGGTATATCAATGGGCAACCTTACTGTTAGAAGATGTGTGCTTTCTGTGGCAATTTTCTAATGCACCATTTTTTCAAGTAGGACAACATGCTGATAGTTCATCACACTGTGAATTTAACTCTCCTGCTTCCTTTTTATTTACACATCAAAGAATTTGGACCTCTAGAATCAGGAACTTCTTCATTTCTCAGCAAGAACTTTGGCTTTTTTGTTTGGCAATTAAGGAGTCCAATGGGACTTGACTTTGCTTGCCTGACACATTATGCTTCCCATTTTCACTATTTCATTCTCTTTTGTCTTTCTGTTGTTTTGTCCTCTCAGATAGTTCATGCAACTAGTAACATGTCTTATTTCCATCCACAGATTCATTATGAATTAACATTAATTCTCTCCCCACAAAGGTTTTACAGTGGTCACACATTTATCTTATCTTTGTACAATTAATCAACAACCCTGTAATGAAGAGTCATCTGGTAATGCTATTATAAACCTATTTCTTAGGAAAAATAGGCATCTTCTAATTTGTGGTAAGCTCCACAACTCAACAGCTTTACTTTTAATTATTAATACAGTTTAGTTATTTCTATTAAATCATAGAGCTGTAAAAAAAGTTTTGTTTTGAAATACCTTCTGATCATGAAGTGTCGTTTAAGCGGTACTTAAATGCTGTCTTTAATCATCATGTCAGAAGCAAAGGGTCAGGCAGCCAGTGCTCCTTTCCCTTTTCACACCATTTGCTTTATCAGCAACTGGTTGCTCTTTCTTCTAATGTAATAAATAAGAAAAAGACCACTTACTACTGCCATAACTCACAGGCATAACTCACTTTTCTGAAAGCATGCTGTAAGGCTTTGCTGCTTCAAGGATGCCTAGTAAAATATTTCAGCAAACAAAAATCAATAAACCTTCTGACACGTACATCATGCAGAACAGAATCCTACTCTGTTCCTATACATCCAAGTACGTGTCTTAAAGCTGAAGTAGCTTAACTTTGACTCCATGATAACCAAACACACTCAAGTCTCTAAAACAAGCATAAAAACCCCCAGGCATAAATACAAATAAATATCTACTATTAATATTGGGCATTCTTTCAAGGTAACATGGATTTTTAGGTTACTTTGGCCAACAGCTTTCAAGGGACAAAACTCATTAACTTCTCCAGTCAAATTAAGCGTATAATTGCTATTATCTTTTGGAGCTTTGTCTTTTTTTACAAGTTTGTAAAACAAAAACCAGACTATTCAGCACTTCATCTTGGAATTAATTCTTAAAGAGATCAATTTATAAGAAAAAAAATATTTTATGTTTCAGAAAAAATAAATGAGACTGTATGAAAAGCTTTATAACACTCTTGTCATTTTCTATCTGATTTTCACATCTTGAACTTAGTAATACCTTGTTAATCATCAGTAAATGAAGACATGGGAATGAATCATGTATATATTTGTGGCGTGCAAGGAGCAAGGCACCTTTTGGGATCAGGGCATGTTTGGCAGTGAGGCTGTGGCAGGCTGTGTCTCGTGGGCACAACCTGACGTCTGTGGTTGGACAGGAGAGCTGACCCTCAGGTCATTGGTACATTGATTAATGTAAACATTTTAGTTGTGTTATACAGCTGCTGATTGCGGAGATAGACACGGACATGTCCTCTAGAGACAGACATATTGTTTACAGACAGACATTGTCTATGTGAGATGGACATATAGTCAGCTAGAGGTAGGTAGGTTAGCATAGGAAATACATGAATAGGCATAGCGGTAGCTGCTTAGGTAGTTGGAGGCAGGCTGTAGAGATTTAACTGTATGCTTGAGTTCGGCCACGTGTAATTACTGCTATTTAGATAGTGCTTGTAATAAACTTGGCTGATGCGTGAACCACTTCATGACGTCAGCATGACCGCCGTTATATACTCAATAAATTCACAGCAGATGTATTTATATACATAAAAATTTAACAGTTTATCCATATAATCTGTAACTCAGGATATCCTATAACATACTTCCTATTGTACAGCCAAAGACAAGCTCAGTGGGAGATTTCATGTTTCCTAGCAACTCTCTTTAAATCAGAGTAGCTTTTTTAAAATTTACATCAATCACTTGGAACTGTTGAGAATGCCTAAAAACATCTCTTTCATCCTGTGAATAAACAGTTCAAATCAGACTAGCAGCTGCAAAAAGGAGAAAAAAGGAAAATCAGCTCAATGTTTACTAGAATTTGCTGGTGGGTCTTGGAATAATACATTATTTGTGGCTTCTGATTTTAAGCTTACACATTTCAGAATAGCTACTGGTGAGACCCATTGCCATTTTTTATAGGTTTGAACAGTCATCCACCATTTCCAACATCCTCTGTGTTTTAAAGACTGCTTTTCAAGTATACTTACTCATGAGGCAGATTTAGTTGTATTCTGAAAATTTTAAAAGACAAATGATGGTTTCATTGTATTGGTTTCATTACCTACAACTAAAGCACTGTTTTTGTAGTCTTCAGATCTTTTTTGGAATAAAAAAAGAACAACAAACTTTTTTTTTTGAAAATGTTCTCTATCAACATCACATTCTGTGGTCTGCTAATGCATACCCTCAAATGAATCATTATGGTAACAAAAATTTGGTCATTTAGTCTATTTCTCAAAATATTACAATAAATCACTTTTTAAATGTACATTTGTTCTGCAACATCCTGAGAACTCTGGGGGTCTCCTTCTTTTGATAAGAAAATTTGATAATTCTGATTACAGCACCAACAATATGAAAAAATCATCTAATGGGACAATGACCACAAATTATTCGATACACAATTAAATTCAACAGGCATTTTGCACCACAGTTTTCATATCATCTTCTTCTTCTAATTAACAGAGAGTAGGTCTAGGTCACAGCACAGAGAGCTTCTGTGTTGATGGTGTAACAGAAAATTCTTTTTCTAGGACTGTGAAATTTGACAGTAAGTCAGTATTATGTTAGAGATGGCACCGTACATTACTGTTTGGTTTGGTACTTTATTTTAATGCTGCAATGTGACTTTCATAGTAAACATATGGGCAAAAATTGCATGGGCAATTTTGAAGACTTAAAATTTCTGTATTTGTGATCTGTCACCGGATCTAAATAAAGTCCAAACCTTTGCAGATCATTCTCTGGACTCTTCAGCAGAAACATAATGACAGAGAGAGAAGCATACAGCCCTTTGTCAGTATGGCATATGGAGACTGAGGGATCTAGGTAGAAGTACAGTGGAATAAAGGAACTAACATGATGGTTTAGGACCCCAGAACCTAAGGAAATCAGGAATAACTTCTATATGATCCTTTTGACATGTCCATTTCAAAGCTGCTACTTTTCAAATTTAACTCCAGGCTTTACAGTTTCTTAGACTAGAAACAGAATAAAAATCATATACCAGGACACTAAAAATGTCAAAAGCTAAATGTTAGACAGGTTTTCTATGGGAATAAAGTGTTATGAGATTTTCATTAAGAGATGAGCTTCAGAAAACATGCAGCAACCTTCACTCCAGGAGGCACCAGATCCCCTAATAGAGCCTGTACCAAAGACAGCTTTAAAACCTACCCTAACAATGAAACTTCCTTCCTGTTTTTTCCTATATTGTAGCACTGCAGTACACATTTGCTTGGTATAAGCAGACTACTCAATCTTTTATAAGATGAATTCTATGGACATTTATTGTGGATGGAAGAGAGCAAATGACAATCCAAGCATCACCAATAAATTGAGAAATAATGTAAAATAATTTACCTCTGTTGTACCTGAGAATTGAATAAATGCTAATTTTATCCTGTTTTACATGGGCAAACCTACCATTGGCTGTGAATACTGTAACATGGTCAAGAATGGATTTTTTTATTTAGACAAAAAAATCCTCCCTCTCTTCATCTGTGTTATATTTGACACTTGAGATTACAGTTGAGGAGATTATTTAAGGCACCTTGCTATACTCTTACAGTAAATTCTGTGACTTTATACTGTCGTATCAGAAGAAAAGCAGTTAAGACTGAGGAGAAAAAACAGAGTAAACAGAATTTTATTAATTTGCTTACCATTGGCTTTCCTCTGTCTCAATGTGTGTTTTGCAGTATAACAGCTTGAAGAAACCAGTCACTATTGGACAAGATTACTATTCACAAAATAATACAGTTCTGTGTCTATAACATATAATGAGTCAGCTTATTTCATTTCTTGGTCATACTTTTTTACCATCACTATTTTATGCTTCATAGCACATCTGAAGACCATTTTTTCTAGCACATCATTACTGTTTTTAATAAAAATGCATGCATTTATCAATTTAGATTTATTCTGCAAAGACTGTGAAACTACAATGACAGTCAAATCCATTTGAATCAAACACAGAGATAAATCACCAGATGACACTTTTAAGTGGCCAAGAGGTCTTGGACTCCATCATGTTCTGAAATAAATGTGACTCATCCAATGTCTCATAAATTTTCTTTAAACCACTTAACTAAAATATAAAAACATAACAGTCAATTCTTTTATATTCTGAGAAATGAAAGTGATTATGTGCTATTGTGAAACAGTTTAATGAATTTGACAAAAATCTGTATATATTTTTAAGACATTTTGAATAACTTTGTACTCAAAACTGAATATGTATCTTGAAGATGGCTCTGAAGAGTTATTTAATGTCTGAACCACCAACTTTTTGTTAGTGATTTTGTAGATTTAATTTTTCATTTTCTATGTGGTATATAACCCACTGTTCTCCCTAATTCTCAACAGACACAGGATAGATCTTATAAGAACACTCAGGTGGAAAAAGTCTGACAGCTCTTGTTAGCCTCTTACAGCAGGCATTGTAAAAGTTTCTGTCAATTCAAGAAGACACTTTAAAGAATATATTTTTGAGACTATACTTCAGGGTCACTTTGACGCAGGAAACTTCCTTCTGATGTCTTCCCTTTCAGAACTTTATTCATGTTCATGCTGCCAGGCAGGGACAAAACCACATGGTACAAGCAAATCTGAAGTCTTGGGTATTTCCCATCTAATAATGCTAAAGGGAGGACGTGAAAAAAGAAATAAACATTTCACAGGAGGTTTTCACCTCTTCAGCTTGGTAATATTTGTTATCTGGAATTAAGTGTAAAATCATTTTTGCTATACTTGCAAATGAAAAATGTCTGGTTTAAAAAAAACCTACAATTAACAGAAAGTACAAAGCAGCTACACTTAGAAATTGGCAGCATTCAGTCCAGAAAGAAATAAGTTATAGAGGTCATAAACCACAAAGGGTGCGCTCTGGACAGCAGCAACTCTGAAAAGCATCTAGGGGATACAATGGACAAGCAATTTAACTGGGATTTCAGGATAATGCTGTGGCTAAAAGAACTGTGTGACTCTTGGGGATTTAATGACTAAGGAATACAATCATCATGCGAATTTGCTTGTTAGAAATATGCACATTTGCTTGAAATTAGCATGACTCATACTGGAACATTGTAATATGATGTTGGATGATATTTATTTCAAAAGACTGAAAAAAAAAGCACTGAGAGATGTAAAATAACACATATATACAAAAGGAGTGGAGAAAATGTCTTATGGCAAGAGCTTTCCTTGTTCAACCTGTCTGGCATACCAAGGATACGACTAGGGAATATCCTGGCTACAGGACATCAGTATTAGTCAAAAACATCAGAGACAAAAGGGTCCTTTAATCTACTAGAAAGAGGCATAATGAAACAAACAAACAAAAAAGCTGGAAATTAATTCTGGAGTGATTTAGATGGGATGTGTGGTGAAATTTTAGAAAAGAATATAGTGACATTCCCAGTTCTTGAGGACTTCAGTAACTACTAAATACTTTCTTGCAAGGCATAAAGTACCACACTCAGCACTGAGGCAGCTGGCCGAAACTCACTGACCTACCTCAGAGCTCTCACAGCCCTTTAAGAACTGAGATGCAGACAGAAGACAGATGATGATGTTCTGGCATAGTATTTCCCTGAGAGTGGAATCCTGTGTTTTCAGATTGACAAGCCTTGTTATCTGTTCCCAACACCATTTACAGTACTTCCTTTTAGAACTTTCAGCGAAGGCCACTGTGACTCCACAAATTAAACTGCCAGGTTCCACTGAGGTTCAAAGTAGATAATTTTTTAGTGAGCAGCAACTTTTATTTCTCCTAACAAGCAAAAAAAACCTCCAACCCACTTCATATTGGAATACTACAAACAGCTGTGGAAACTGTAAACAAAGTTGTGACCAAGAGATCAAAAATACAGAAAGAACTGATTGTAAAAAAAAAAAGTTCTTGATAATAACTGCATCAATAACAAAAGGTATGGAGACAATATTGAGTTTTGTATTATGTTGGAAGATGTTCCATTTGCACAGAAATATAATCCCTGCAAGTTAAAGATCTTTATAAACAGCAGTCACCCACCATTTCATCATCAGCAAGATTAAAAATAGATCTCAATGTATTATGGTTAGATGTCACTGCTTTTCTCCTAAAAACAAGCTTTATGGTACACGTTAAATTTATGCAGAAGACCTTATGTCAAAGATCTTAATCTGAGAAACTTTCATCTTGATACTTCAAGTATTACAGGCAAAGACTTTCAAGATTGACTGATGAATCTATTATAAAAAATATAATTTTCATATATTTTTGGGTGCTCTCTCCTTTCCTTTTTTTCCTAAGCATTTTACCCATTATCACTAAATGGATTTAGCACTGACACTTGAAATCATATTGCTCTAGATTAAATGCTGCTCACACAGATCTTCTACACATCCACTCCTTTTCCAAATACAATTCACTTCTTATGTCTCATTTTTTTCCTTTTTGGCCATTTTTATCTGATTTCAACCAAATTCGGAAGAAGACATGTACGCCCATTCCACTTCTTGTCCAAATCTGTCTAGCACCAGGAATCAGCAGCATCAAGAAACAGCCTTTTTGTAACAGCCTTTTTGTACCTTTGTTTAATAAACAAAAGCTTCCTCCTATAGTACTTTACCATTGCCTGTAGATATTAGCTGAATCTTTGTAAGTTAAGTACTCTATAGTATTCACACCTTATGAAAAGGCATGCTTTCTAGTACTTCCAATGTTCTCATGATTTTTCTGTGAAGCCACTCAGATATTTCGAAATCTGCCTTAAAGGCATATGTAGTTCTTTCCTCAATCTTACTGAGTATTTCCTAATAACTGAACATCAGAAAAGGGATACTCACACATAGCACTTAGATACCGATTATCTCCAACACTCTTAATGTCTTTTTTAAAGCCATTCATCTCATGGAGAAGATAAACTAATCCACAGAAATTTCTCAATTGCACAGAGATCTACCTGTGTGAGGGGAAAAAACTGAAAACCCCAGATACTGCTAGTCTGAGTATCTTTCCATTCTGCTCTGCATTGCAGCTATTTAGTATTAAGGAAGACACTGTTCATTCCTTAAACCTGTTTTTAAAAATCATGTGGCATGCTTTTGGTTCTGTGAAATGCATTACTGAACTATGTCCAATGATTCTCTGTTAGATCCTGGTCTTCCCTATTATTTAATTGGCAATTAGTTCAACATACTGCACTGCATGCACTGCTGATGTTACCAGGTTACCGGGACAGAAAGTACTTCTTCTGAAAGGAGTAAAAGCAAAGGAAAACGGTATATGAAATTCCATCACTGGAAAGGATGTTTGAAACCCCATCAGTACCAGCACTTGGCAAAGACTAAAGAAGGCTAGCAGATGGAAAAAAATCTGTCTCAATAGGGAGTATCCTGCCAAAGGTCAGTGTGACGCTGTATAAAAGAAAATAAAGAAAGCTTAAAAAATGACCACAACATTACTCAGATTTCTTGGCTGTAATCCACTTATGAATCTTACAGGTTTTATTTTGATTAGTTTTTGCTCCTTTTAATGAAAAGTGAAACACAACACAACCATTTACATTTGCAATTTTTCTGGCTGCAATATATCAAGTGGACGACAAGGAAAGAAATTATGAATACATTGGCTGCTGCTGCTTTTTCTGCATGAATAACACCATTATGGCTTTGGACTATAATCTAAACTTTCAGTCAAGTCAGCCTAAGTGACTTGATCAGTCAAGTCAGCCTTAGATTTTGAAAGTGTCTTGAGAAGTCACCTGATTCACCAATGTGTTACAACACCTTCTGGATAAGATTAGCTTAAAAATAGAAGAAATGCAGCACTGAACTAGAAATATCTCTTAGCTGTACAATTTTCTGTTTGTTTTTTTTTTCTAGAAGGTTTTGCGGGAAAAGAAATGTCATTTCAGGAGTTAAAATAGAAAGCAGTTGAATTTAAGCATTGTATGAATTCTTTTTCACAGGTAGGGAATTACAGGCAACAATCTGTCCTAATGTCTCATACCAGATAATGAGTAAGTGATGTATATAACTATTGTGCATCCCTGCCGTGACACAGCTGCTGCTTTTGTGTTACTAATGGATTCCTCTGTCTGCAGAAAAGGAATCTCCAGTCCTTTTTCAACAGGTTACAGGCAAAAATAAATTGCAAATCCTTGAGTTGTCCTGACAGGGAGCCAATTACCATTACAGCTGAATCACTTCAAAAGAAAAGCAAGGAAGAAGAAACATGACAGAAGATAACAGAGGAAGGACAGGGGGCGAAAAGGAAACAAAACAAAACAAAACAAAACCAGAACTGGGCAAAAAGGAAAAGTGGATTCGATGCTGAAAATACAAGAAGTCTCAAAATAAAATTAGAATAGCCTCCTAGTAACTGTGCTGTTTTCTTTACTTCCTTTTTCATTTGATGGGAGTAAATGCAAAGACGAGGCCCCTGTGGTCTTGGTCTATGGATCTTTTCTGGTATCTTAACAAAACACACTTTGCCCCTGGCAAGTTGTTACAGTTCATTATTTCAGTGATTTGGGTTTTAATGGAGTGCTGCCTCTTAGCAGTAAGTACAGGCATGAACTTGGGAGACAGCATGGGTGGAAGAGAGGAGGGGACAGTGGGAAGGCTCACTGATCCTTTCAATTATAAAATCCTCCACAGCTTGCCCAGAGGATGGAAGAGTACTGGCCACAGAGACAAGGATGCAAAGGAAAAAAGGGATAAACATGGTGATTTGGCTTAATAATATGCTGCCTACTATACCAAACTGGATTAGATACAGTTCATTTCCTGCAGACGTTTCCCAAGCTTTCCTTTGCATTGCCTTGTGCCAAATGAGCAAGTAGTTTCCTGCTATCCCATAAATGTGGGTTTAGTAGAAGGATACAGATGTAGTACAAAGCTGGCTATTGCATAGTCCTGATGGTGAGTATCAGCACATGACACCTCCTACTCTGGAGTTTGCTCATAAACTGTCCGCCAGTATCTCAGCTGGGTGAACAATGACAGGTCTCTCCCACGGATGCAACTTTACCACATGTAACAGCTTAGAGAAAAACAAATTAGGGACTATAGAATAAATAGCAGTCCTAACACCATATCTACATGTTTCTTTCCTTCAGAGTTTGCAGAAACCATGCCAGTATATATGGTGTTGCTGGTTTTGCTGGTGTTTGACTTGATTTAGAAGTAAAAATGGAGAAAAACATAACTGAAAATCACCAATTTGCTGTCAGCTCTTATCTTCTTGTTTGAATTGGTATAAAATATGAGTCCTTTGGGAATATGTGGTGCCACTGGAAGCCAGCCTGCCCAAGGGTAAAATGATAGAAACTCAGACAACGTGGTCATCAGCTGCTCTAGATCCTGTCCTTCAACTGACATCCCAGTCAGCTTCCTGGCTTTGCAGCTGACAGTAAATAATAGCAGATTTGGGGATTCATACACAAATACCTTCTATCAGGAATGAGTGGCTTGTATTACACAGATTACACAGAAGTAGATCCTCAGGCAACTATAAATGTTTGCAGCTCCCAACATGTCTGGTATCCTGCTTCCTGCTGCAAAGAAACCTATCAACATTTTTTCAAAATGTTCCATTAGAAATAAAATAAACTGCTTTCTACCAGATTTCAAAATACTTTTCAAAAGCTTCCTTTAAAACTTAATTTCAGGTAAAAAGAGGCTACATCAATATTCTTATTCTACAGTACAGGAAACACAGGGCTGGTCACAAAATAAGGGGAAATAATATTCAAAGATGTGCTTGTCTGCCTCCAGAACTGCTATACAGAAAATTACTTTTAGATGTAAACAAGAAGTGATGGTACTGAAAAAGTGCATTAAAAAAAGAAGTAAAGAAAGCAAGTTAAAGGCAGAAAGAGAGAACGCAGGCAGGCAGGCAGGAAGGAAAAGACAGAGAGATAAAAGATCTGATTGTTAACAGACTTCTGCTTGCCAGGTACCAAGAAAATGCTTCCCTTATGTATGCTTTCCATGAGATCTTGTTACTTCTTCCTCCACTGGCCATGCCAGGTGCAGTTAATGTAAAACCCCAATCTCCTGTGCCCTGTGCACAACAGACACACTGAGGTTCTTGGTCAGGTTTCTTTCACTTATGTTTCACTTATGTCTTTCGCTTTTTCCTTATGTTTCACATCTGTTTCCACCCCACAGCAAATATTGACCTGTTACACCAGCCTCTTGCTAGAACATCTGTCAAAGCGTGGATTAATCTTTGCAAAAATGCTGCCTTCTTTTAAGGCTCCTAAGGAAAGGAGCTGTAAGCAATCTTGCTGCCTCCATGTGTGTCACTGCCTGTTGGTCTGACAGTTTTGTCTCCTGATTAACTTTTACCTTCACTGGCCTATTTGAACCAAACTTGACAGAAGTCTGTAGGATAAGGGAAAAGGATAAGTTAATTTATTAGAAGGGTGATCCAAGTGTCTGCCCGGGCGCAGGAGACAGGCCTGGCAAGTACCACCTCTTGGGGAAGGACAGGAATGGCATACAGCCATGCTAACAAAGAACTGCACAAGACAGTGGTCAGTCAGGGATATCTCACTTGTGGAAGAAGCTTACAGGGGGCTGGCTGTTATTGCATATTGCAAACACAGCACAGAAATCCACAGTAAACCATGCTTCAGAAATTTTGCTGCTCACAGAGCCACTTGTTTTCTAATCTCCATTGTACCTCACATGATAATGAATTTGATGACTAAATACTGTAACCAATTTGATGACAAAATACTGTCCTTGCTGGACACTGTTCCAGCCGAGGTTACCACCTGTGCACTGCAAAATCACAAAACAGGTGCTTTGGGAAAAAATTCATAGTTGAGAACTATAAAATCACAGAGTGGATAAGGCTGGAAGGGACCACAGTGGATCACCTGGTCTAACTTCTCTGCTCAAGCAGGGTCATCCTAGAGCACACAGCACAGGATTGCACTCAAACAATTCAACTCAAAATTCAAGCACAGGTTCTTGAATGAGGGAGACTTCACAAGAGGTCTCACCAAAGTTAAGATTACAGATATTTTCTGCTTAGTCTGATGAGATGGTTAGGAGAAGAACATTAATTCCAGGAAAAGTCTAAAATTCTGTTCTGACTTTATCTCACAAAAAAACCCTCAATTTATTTTATCATCATTTTTTTCTCTGCACTGATTAACTTCTATTTATATCCCAATTAATGATGTAGAACAACATTTGCCACATGGGTTTTCAGCAGAAAGTTCTCTCTCTCTGAAGAATTAGTTATCATCTAAACATAATCACATTTCTTCCACCATTTTAGAGACTCATTAAGAACTTGTAACACAGTACAGGAATGTTGAAGCTTTTAAACATGTTACTTGCATAGCTTTCTATGTATACTTTGAAGAAGAACAAATAATTATACTGCATGAAAGTTTATGAGGAACAAAGTAGTTCCTAAACTAAACAATACCAAGTATCTAAGTAGTAAACTAGTATACTACGTAAACTAGGCATACTACTAAGTAGTAAACTAAACAACAACAAAGTATTTCATTAAAAAGAAATAATATACAAACTGAAGATGGTCCTAAAAGCATTAATTATGTTCTTAGCATATGGCTGCAGGTTACTTGGAAAGAAGTCAACTGCCTGTCATTTTTATAATTGGGGTCTATACAGAATACTTGGTACAAATTGGAAAATTTGGTAAGATTCACCTGATTTCAGCTATAATATTATTATGCAAGTTTTTGTTTTATCAAGGCATCTCAAAGTTCAAAACATTTTACTAATATCAAATAAACTATGATTATATCCTCAAACCTTAAAAATTATTTGGCTGATAACATTTACATTTATAAAATATTGACTAGGAGGTCAAGGATTCAACAGATCTCATGAAATGCAGGCATCAGCAAATAACTACTATGCCAAGTTTGCCATTAAGAAGCTTAGGGTGAATTGCTCAGACACATGGAGTTCGTCCAATTTCTGCCATATTAAAAATTTATGCTTACCACAGATATTGGGAAAACCTTAATAAATGTTATTTCTGCTGTTCCTAAACTCTGTATTTTGCACACATATTTGAACACACTTCACAGGGTCATAACCTGGTTATGAGAAAGGGCTGTGAGAAGCCTCCCCAAGGCCTCCACTCATGCATGTGCTACCCCATGGGCTGGTGGCTATGCTGCAGTCAGGTTCTTGCCAGAGCAATGCTGCAGGCATCTGTGCCCAGGCCTGACCAAGCCTTGCTGACTTGACCTTGGACTTGCCACATCACTGCAAACCTGACCAGCAACCCAGACTCTTGCCTGGTTTCCATCACTGGACCTTCTCTGCTCTTCTTCAGTTATAGACAGAGAGATATTTGTCTACATACATTTACATGTCCATGTAGATGACTACGGTTTCAGTGCTAACAGAATGTATGTGTGTATGAAAGGTGAGTGGGGAAGGTTGTCACGGCAGGCTGAGCATGTAAACAGGGACTGTAATGAGCTGATGTGCGTGTTGCCAGAACAAATGGTGGTGATGGTGTCATTAAGGACATTGCCTTGGCCCATGGGGTGCCCTCCCCTGCTGAGCAGCCTGCTCTTCTAGGCCCTCAGAGATTGCATCATCTCCTTTTAAAGGCAAACAAAGAGCTGGGTTTGTACACAAGGGGAAAGGGATTCAGAACAGAGAATTTTTATAAATCATAGTTTGCATCAGATACAAGAGGTTGTGGAGAGCCATTCTGGACTTACTGCATCCAATAGCTTAGTAGTTCTTACTTAAATTGAATGCAATTGGCTAACTTTCACATCAAGGAGACACTTTTATACTCTGCATGTTTTCAGGGAAGAAAATGAAATTGAGAGTTTAAAACTTCACTGTGGTCTCTGTAAGCATCCAGCCAGAGAATTATTGCTGTTCATTGCCAGCCAAACTTCAAGTTCCATTTGCAGGGCCAGAGAAGAACTCCAGAACGATCACTGTGGCATTATCCATGCTTTTGTAACTGGGTGGCAAGTTTCCTATGTCATGAAAGCAGCTGGAGACTACTTAGCTCCAAATGCCTCAGCGCCAAGATTGTTTGTCCCACTTTCAGAAAGTTACAGCAAAATAAAGCTTACCCTTTATTTCCTAGCTTTCTGCAACATATTCATCTTTAATAGTCTGTGTTGAACAATGAATCATTTATAAGTGAAGATGATTTTTATCACAAAGTAGTTGTTCAAACATTAATTTTGGAGCTATTGATTACTTGATGTTGTCTACTGCTAGTATATAAGACATTCTATAACACCTCTTCTGTTGAATTGCCTGTAAATATATCTATATAATAAAAAAGGAAAAAGCATATATACTATAAAACAGACAAACACAAAATATTTGTCACTTGCTTATTTAATCCAATCTTGCTCCTAAAAATTCCATCATTGTATTTGACCAAGAAAGTGTTAAAAACATTCCATCTTTACTCATACTAACATGCAGATATATTCTTTTTTTACAAGTTTAAAAAAAGCAAGGGAAAACAATAATGGTGAGAAAAGTCTATCCTCTTTTAGTTGATGTTCTGCCAATGCTTAATTGTCGTTATTCTGCACACACTGAGAGAAACTGTTCCAGTATCTACCAACTAATCTTACGGTTTTTGTATTTGGAGGAACTGGAATAATACTTGTACTTGATAAACAAATAATTTTAAAACACTTATAAGTCTTTGTAGTACCTAGTTCAAGGAAAAATATGTATCCACACTGACATTCATTCAGGTGCAGAAAATTCATTTAGTGGTTCTGCCTCTTCTTGTTTCAAAAGCTAAAGTTCTCTATGTGGCTTAGATTAAATGAAAATCTTCATACAGTTTTATGCTGTATTTTGCTTTAAAATATTATGTCACTTTAAAAATCTTCCCACAGTCCCTAACTTTCCAGGAATAACTAAAAAAATCAGCAGCCACACTTCTGTATCTCAGGGGTTTTTGATTATCCTATGTACCACCATCCACATCATGTCCCTTCTAGTCAGACTAGATGTCTGACATCTAGTAAGATTCCTTAAGTCTGAAGACCTGGCCAATGCTTTACTAGGAGAATAACCACGTTAACATGAACCTTTATTTAGTGGTAAGGTAATAAACAGAAGAAATCTATTTCTATATCAATAACTGGCACATGGCCTTTTCCCTCTTGAGCCTCTAATTTTTCCTTGTCATTCAGTATCTAATGAAGGGTTTTTGGCACACGCTTCCTTTTAAATGTTGCAGAAGAGCAACTGCTTATTTTACAAAAGCACGATAAAAAGGTCTGTCTCTACAATTTGAAATAAAATACCATCATGGGGTTAAATCTGAACTTTATCCACTTCATGAGGTGTACAAGGTTATATAAACCCCCCAAAGACAAACTGCCTTAGGACATATATATCTTTCTTCAGTGAAAGGAAAAGCTCATGCAAACCCACAAATTGTCTCTAAAAACTAAGCTATAGCTTTTGTAGGATAAATTAACATTCAGTTCAGGAAGACCATCTGTGTTATAAATGCCAAAACAAACTCAAATTAAATAAGACAAAGGAGACAGTATTGATGGCAGCTAGATCCTACAGCCTGTTTTGTTCTGGTCTCTGGCAATTAGAAGAAATATTTCCACAACCTATCGGCTTCAGGATGAAGTAACGAGACTCATCCTGTCATAGCTGCCAAGCCCTGACTGGCCTGTGCCTTTCTCAGATACTTAACTTCCAGGAGACCAGTTCCCACTGTTCTGCCAGGAATGGATTGCAGCAGCTGGGAGACAATGCAGGGTGTTGTCATGAAAGGCCATTTTCTATAGGAAGAAAACCCAAGAGGCTGTCCATCCAAGAGGGGACAGAAAATGCCTTATACGCCTGTTGTGGTATAATCTACTTCATCCCAGGGGAAAATAGTTGTGATGCCTTTGCAGAACACTTTTTTGCTGTGACAGGACATCAGACATGATGATGGTGCTTTTGCAGGATCTTAAGGATAAGATAATCAGACATTCCAGCAAAGTTCACACCTTCAGCACTCCGAGTTGTTCAGTGATGGCAAAAGTCTGCCCATGCCCATCTACTGGGGTTTGGTGGACTTGCAGGCCACCTTAGCAATGGTCTTAGCTGTTTACCAGGCAGATTTTGTTTTTAAATACACTGTAAGTATGATGGGGAAAATTATGAAATATGCTAGACAGCACTAGAAACCAAAGTCCTGAGTGGATTAAAAATAGTATAGGGAACACCGATCGCAATTCCACCATAATCCCTTTTTACTGTCTTATGAAGAAGAGAAGACCATTGGCAAACAACATCAGATAATTGCAATACTGTTTTCTACAACAGGACTCTTTTCCATTTTCATGGTATAGACTAAGGATTTACTGTAAATGGTATCAAATTTCACTATGAAACTAGCTGAAAGCATCTCCCATCTTTCAATGTCTCAGCTGTATTCCCTTCAATTATTTATAGCTATTCACATTTGGACTTTAATTCTATTTTATTATCATTGGCACAGCTATGCAAAATTGGCACCTTACAGTGATCCTTACACATAATCATTTAGCATTAATGTGGAGACTGAGTCATGGCTAAATTGACCTGAATAGACCTTTATTAATTTAAGATGGAGGATGAACAGTTCCAGGAGTAGAGCATGAAGTCCACTTCTTTGATCACTTTGATCAGTAATTGTATTGCTGTAATTTCTCTGAAGCATCCAATAATTCATTAATGTGCTCCTGTAAATATGTGAATATGTAAAATATTTTTCGTCATCACCACAGAGAATGGGTGTCTCCTCTCAGTTAGATATTAGAGTACTAATGCTTGCAATGCACTAACCTGTTTGGGTTTGGAGTATGTTTTAAGTAGATGAAAACTTGTTAAGATTTCCTAATAAAACCTGTTTTGTTTTTTTTTTTCAATTTCATACATTTCACTTTACATATGTTTCATAGCTAATGAAATACACTATTTCATGAAATTGAGATAGAAATACAAACTCAGTGACATTAAATCAAAGGAATATTTGTTGTCTGGTTTGTAGTGCAGTCATACATCTCATATAATTAGGCAATAAAAATAAATTAGCACATTGGAAGACAAATACATTTTAAAAATATTTTGGGCCTTTTCCACAGGTGATGTTACGATTAGTACTGGGATATTCTTTTCTGCCATGTTAGGATTGGGAATATGAGTGGGCTTGAGTGTTGTTACAAGTGACATACTTCATCAATAAAGATATTTAGCTTTTATTTTGCTTCAATTCTTTTTCTTTGTCAATAGACTTCTCCACTAAATTGTTACTGTTAAGACAATTTATTGTAACAGCACTGACAGAGATAACACTACAGTTTGATAAATAATTTAGAAACCTAACTACCTTGCTACAGGGTCCTAATGTGGGGGGTTTAGACCTAGTTCTCTTAGTCAGGGAATGTGTGTTCTGCTTCATTAGAAAATAAATAGAGCACTATAATTATAATTATTATTATATAATGATCACTATATAATTNTCCTCTACAGAGTTGGTGGAAAGCAGTACTATGCTAAAGTACCTATTCAAGAAAAGCATTCATGGTTTGAAAATTTAATAAACATAGCTAATTATTTCAAATATGCTTTTTTTTTAAACAAACTGATCAAGTTAATGCTCAGGAAATCACATTTTAATGTGTGATTTTTCAAACGCCTATCTTTTATGGTTGCATAATTTAGGAGCAAAGGCTCCTAAATATACTCTCAAGCATATCCTGAAGCCATTATTAAAAACTTAAGAGTAGAGACACTCAAGACACTGTTTATATTTGGACAGAAAGCTACTGATTTGAAAAGCAGGTTGGCCTATCTAAGATCTAAACCTCTTAGTGGGTGCCTGACAGTCTTCTTTCACTTGCCTCCTCCTAAGAGGGGCAAAGCAGACTATACATCTAGCTCATACAGCTCACTTAGATGTATAAAGTTAGGTGTGATGAGCCTGGTCCCTAGGCTCTTAACATTTTGCCAAATTAAAAATGACAGGATCTGTATCTTCCATTTCTTTTAGAAGCAAGCCTGCAAAAAGTATGACAACGTGCTTATTAAAAGCATAGTTCTGAAACTATTTCTGATTTAATGACTGGTTTAATGAGTCTAGTTTTCAGTTTCATCTTCTCTGATATGCTACACATCTCTGCACAGTCTCAGTTATGGTCCCTCCCATAAAAGAAGATGGCATTCAACAACAAAAAAAAAAGATGCTGAAAAATGGAAATAAATACATGATTTTTCACTTTGCAAAATTGGCCCCTTCATGAATATTTCAGAAAGATTCTTGGGGGAAAATACAAATAAAACATCATAATTTCTGTCTGAGATACTACTTTCAGGGGCTTTTTAGGTGAAATGCCCTACTAAAATCCAATACTCTCAGTTTTGCTGAAAGTAAAAAGACCCAACAATAGTAAATTGCTGCGAGAAGAATCTAGTACTTAACTGCTTTCATTTATATCTTCAACAAGAAAGAGCAACCTCACAAACTGCTAAAATTATTTTTGAAAATGCACGCATTCAAAAACAAGACACTCGTTCTAACTGATACAATACATCTGGAGGGCGGCTGACTGCCAGACAGGTGTTACTGCCAGGAAATTATCATCTAGTAAGTGTGACAATTAACATCCTAACTGCATTTTTCTTGTGCTAATGCTGAGTATTAAGAGACCAAATTGAGTGCAATCTGTTACAAATCTGAAGAGAATTTTAACATAGGAATAACAGTTTTAAGCAGCTGAGATTTAAGATTTCTATGACGTAAAGTAGAAGGATACATGGTTTCAGCATCTGTTGTCAGCATTACAAATAAACATCAATTCATCCCTAATAAGCACTGCAGGAAATCAACTATGCAATCTTAATGATCCTTGAGTCTTTTGCTAAAGCATACAGTTCATAATCTCAAGCAGATTCCAGAATACTATGTCAATTAGGGTATCATGCAGAGCAACAATAAAGTCAACACCAGCTGGAGACAGTCATTGAATCTCATTGTGAATGCAGGAATAAAAGAAATCCTGTTCTACCGAAATGAAAACAATAAAACAAAGATAAGACGAATTGGGTCAGGAAGTAAAATAATCCCAAACTGCCACCTTCAAATGGCCGAGTGCTAAAGATCTTTGGGTAATTTACAAGTCAGCAGATTGTGGGTTGTCTAACAGGATGCCACCACTGGATGTCACTGGTGCTTCCAAGACAAGCCACTGCATGTCCATTTATCGGGATGCACAGCTTGGAAATTGTAGTACTGGGACTTAGAAATACTCTCATGCCAACGCTTTTCTTTAAGTTGCTTTTCACTTTTATCATCTCTCCAATTTACTCCAGAAGCTGAAGTTTCTCAGTAAACCTCAATAACACTTAAAGAAGTGAAGGAAGAAAATATAATTTTACAGCTAGCAACCATACTGCTGCAATTATCCTAATTCTAATATCATGCTTTGTTTTGCTTTAAAGTAGGTATAGCAGGCCTCCTGGAATATCATCTGTCATAGTTACTCTTGCAACAAAATGTTGTTACAACAGAAACAACAACATTTCCTTAGTGAGTGGTAGCATTTTCATGTTTTACCACACCATGAATTTTACTGGCCAGGTAAAATGGTATACACACTTACCACAGATCTAAATAGCAAGTTTTTGCAATAGATGTGTCCCATTAGCTAAAGCTGGAAACCATTAAACTTCATGCATTTACTGCTATCTTGTTTTGGAATTCAGTCATTATACAACCTTCCTTTCACCTACACAGGATATACCTTTATTGAAAATAGTATCTTTATGCTCTTCTAATTATTTATTGTAGTTCACAAGCAAATCTAGAAAGAAGGTAAATAACAGCCTAGTCACACAGGCATTGCATTGAATATTGTCCTCTGCTGACCCTGGCTCTGCAAAGAAAGCAATCCCAGAAACTCACAAAGCAATGGATACTAGAGACCTGTACGCAGCCTCTACCCACAGCTCACAGGACACTTCCCTGGAAAATATTGTCTCCTCCAAGAATCTCTTTTTGTAGATTAATAAGCAGAAAATATGGGAAACAAAGTGTAGGCTTAGTGGTATGATTTTGTCAATGGAACAAGGCTACCAGAGAGAATCCTCAGATATTTTGCTGTTCAGCAGATCCATAAAGGTGAGGAAAAAGGGAAGAACACTGATGATGAAGACCGTTGAAGATACAACACTTTTCAAGGTAGATCTTAGCTCTCTGTGAGGAACTACAAGAAATTATGATACCATGTAACTGCAGACAAAATGGTAAAATTCAGTTCTGATAATAGAAGGTTTTGAACAGTGGAAAAATAACTGTACATACAGAAAAAGAGAGTTTAAGTCAGTCATTACCACTCAAACCTCCCATGTTTTAGCATGAATAAGGACTCTAAAAATATCAATCCAGTTCTCAGCAATGGTCAAACAGGGAAGTAGACTCGGGAATACTACTGGTCCTGTTGTAGATGCGATGAGTTCTAGACAAAGGCAATGGCAGTTTCATAACCAGTGGTATGTTATATGTGTAGAAAAAAACTAAAAAGCATTCAGACTTTCTGATTGTTCTTCGACTCTTAGCATTAGCAGCAGCCTTCAAAGCTCACTACAAGTTGAGAACAGTAATTTTGAGTTCAACTTAACTATGTCATGTGGTTACACCATGTTGAGCAGAAAGGAGGTGTTAAGTATGCTAACTCTAATGGGCAGCTTCAAATGAGCTCTACGAATGCTTTGTGTGAACTTGCTCTGATGGATAAAGAAGCCTCACACTGTCATATATCCACAGATGTCACATACAGCCTTCCAAGGCAAGATATACGGAAAAGTCATTTAAGAATAATTATCCACATAGAAAAATCCTACCTCATATTTTTCACCAGTTCATCTGCTCCTATTGCTCAAGCAATCCCTCAGCTTTGTTAAGCTCCTCATTAGGAGCAGACTCGCCTCACACAAACACACCCTGTCACTGGAACCAGCTAAGCTGGGGCAGTAAATGTAAGACTTGATGACCATCTACATAACTTGCAAACAAAAGTGCCACTTATACAAGAATCATCCAAATTCCTGTATCTGCATGGCTGGTGATACATTCAATGCAGTGTACCAAATGCCCTTATCACAGGAACCTATGTAGCTAACACTGAACAACCATCTACCTTTTCTGTAAGTACTTCCACCTTGCACCACAAAATTTTGTTCTCACAGCTGATCTGATTTAAACACTTAAGTTGAAATCAAAACAACTGCTCTCAGCTTGCATTTAGCCTCTAAAACTGATGTTTCCAATTCAGAAGAGAAACAAACATTATTTTGTTCTGTAAGTCTGTGCTGTGCCCACCCTTTCTACCCAGCTGCCTGTGTGGCCACTCATACTCAAAGGGAAAAAAACAGAATTTGAGAAATTACAGAGATGGTGAAGAAAGAGATCGAGAGGTATGAACATCTTCCAGACAAGAACCATATAAATCAATACTGCTTGTTTCATGAAAGCAGTGCCTGACAATGCTAGGAGGTCTATAACCTTGTGAATGAGATAGAGAAAAGGGAGAGAATGATTATTCACTATGCCTTGCAATATAACCAGTGATATCAGTGATATTGGGACAAACAGTGGTATCAGTGATACTCGTGATACTGGGGAAAGTACTAGAACTTTAAGTTTTGTTAAAAGTTAACCTTGATATTCTTCAATGAACAAAGCCCTGAAGAGAGAAAGATGTATGGTTGAAGCTGGACAGAACCAAAGATTTATGAACTACAAGGACTTTTGGTAGAAATCAGCAGATAAAGGAAGGATAACAAAGACTTAACAAATGTGATGGGAAGTCCCTTCCTAGAGAAAAAGATATTAAAAAGACCAAGGATATGAACTAATTATGATAAAAAGCAAGACATTAATGGCAAATAAAAGGTCTGTAACTAATGAAAGAGAACTATGTAATTAAGAACCAATGAACACTAATTTCTATGTTTGCTAAAAATGTATAAATAGGTAGAAAAATTATGTATCAGGGTCTGTGTGGGGACTGAACTATGTCAGTCTTATACACACACCTCTGGCCAGAAATAAAGTAATGCCTTGCTTTATAATATTATAAAGGCAAGTGTTAAAGAGTTGCATTTATCTTGACAATTTCAGAGTATTTGGTAACAAACAGGCACTAGATTTTAAAGGAATAGATAGTTAAGGAACTTCTTGTCGCTCAGTTTTGAGGCAGCCAAAAGTATAAACACATTTTGACTTTTGGTGGTTATGGAAAATGATGGTTCAGATGCAACCTTCAGCTCACAATGCCTTAAAACTGCTGCTTCTGGAAAGTCCATAGAATCATGGAATGGTTGGGGTTGAAAGGGACTTTAAAGACCATCCAGTTCCAACCTCTTGTCATGGGCAGGGAACCTTTCACTATACCAGATTGTTCAAAGCCCCATCTGGCCTGGCCTTCAACACTTCCAGGGATGGGGCATTCACAACTTCTCTGAGCAACCTCTGAGTAGAATTTTCCCGTATCTTCTATTATAAATCTCTCATCTTTTAGTTCAAAACTGTTCCCCTTGTCCTATCACTATATGCCTGTGTAAAAAGTTGTTCTTTTTTTTTTTTTTTTCATAATACCCCTTTAGGCACTGAAAGGGCTGCTCTAAGGTTTCCCTGGAGTCTCCAGGCTGAACAACCCCAACTCTTTCAGTTCAATGCATAGGGAGGATTCATGCTGGTTATGCAACTTGTTTCTGGTTCTCTTGCCTTAACTTCCCTTCTCAAATCAGTGGAGCTAAACTAGGATGAGCATTCTTGCTGATCTGCAATCTGAAAAAGATATTTTAAGGAAGACATATACTACTGTCTTGCCATTCCCAGAAACTGGAGAGAACATGCCATATAACATGCAGGCATCCTCTCTCTACATCTAGTTCACACTCTTCTGGGTGCCCATCTTTCAGATGGACAACAGGCTACAACCTAAGGCAAACTCAGCAGGCACAGATAGAGGTATTATTGAGACTACAGCAACATTAGCTTCTGCTTCCTCATTTAGAAATCAGTCACTTCTATTTCTATAAGCTTCACGTTCTTTTGCATTTATCCATTTTCTGACCCCTTCACCCCATAAAGGAAAGAGGTATCTCTCACTCCAGCCATGGCAAAGCCACTTGCTGCAGATTGGGAAGGGAAAACAGGCTACAGCTACTGGATATGAGCACAAGCACTCATTCTCCTCATTTGAGAAACTGAGATGTTGCTATGAATTACATGTATTTAGCTTTTCCCTGGCAAGCACAAATGCTTGCATACAGTAATTACAGTTGCTCTGATGTCCTCAGAAGGGGAAATAAAATAAATCATAATAATTTGGTTTTACTGCTTTTCATGTAAGATTTTTGCTTTTAAATACAATACTGTTACAATGAATCATTTAAAAGATATTTCCATTTTTTTAAAAACAGTCTTCTCTAGTATTTTGTAAATTTAGGCCACAAAGCACTGGAGCTTTGTAAAAACTTCTCAACATCTACTGATTGCTTGTGGGCCCAGAATAAGTGACTTGAGACTCACAGTTAAGCATAGTAATTGATATGATAGACCATATTTTATATATATGTATTTCGTCCAAGAAATTTACCATAATGTTATGGTTTGACTCCACTAAATGCCGAGAGCACACATACAGATTCAAAATTTCTCGGAGAGGGAAAAAGAAACCTCAACTTTTGTGATAAGGATTACAAGGAACTGTTTATTAACTACTTCACACAAGCAAAACAGGCTCTAACTTAGAATATTAAATATTCACTACTACTACTACTACTACTAAAATCAGGGCTTAAGAGTTTAAGAGTGAGAAGTTTGATGGATGTTACAAACACCTTTCTCCCCCCCCCCCCCCCTTTTAAGATCCTTCACCTTCCCTCAGCAGCATGGGAAGGCATGAGTGGGGGGGTTACACTCAGACGTTCTCTCTGCTGCTGTTCAGAAGAGAGAGAGCGTCCCACCCCAGCTTTCCTCGTGGGGTCTTTTTCCACGGAATTTGTGCAGCTTTTCAGGTACTGTTGTCACATAAGTCACTTTACCATAGGTGCAGTTATTCAGGTGCTGCTTGGCTGCTTCAGCGTGGGTCTCCCCGGGCTACCGGTCCTCTCCAGTGTGGGTCTCTTCTTCCCACGGCCTGCAGGACTCCATCAGGCCCCCTGCTCCAAACATGGACATCAAACATCCTACAGGATCACAGCCTCTCTCCTCCAGCACTTCTCTGCTCCAGTGTGAAAATCTTCCAGTCTTTCCACAGGTTTGCATGCGAATCTTTGCTCCTATGATCCCCCACTGGTTGCTGGGGCCCTATTCCAGTGTTTAAGGTGTCTTATCTTTCTCCTTCCCTCCAACCTTGGTGTTAATCAAACTTCTCACTCTCCTCTCTCTTAAGCCGCCATGATGTTCTGCCTAGTTTTTTTTTCTCTTCTCCTTGTTAAATACGTTATCACAGAGGCGTTGTCAGCTGACCTTGGCTAGCTTAGAGAAGAGAAAATTCCAGCAGCTTCTTAAAGAAGCCTCTCTCCTAGCCCCCCCCAGCTAATAAAAAACTCTGGCTAGTTAAAACCATAGCACATAATAATTAATAAAAATGCATTAAAATATATCATTTTACACCATAACATGTTTAGTACTCAAGGCACAGCTGAGACTTAGTAAGAGGTATTTCTCCATTATATTTCTTTGTGCACAGACTAAAAATTGCAGCATTTTAAAATTCGTTATGTATGCTATATTCCTTGGCAGTCATTGATGCTACACATTTAGTAACAGTAAATTAATTATTAGGAATTGAACACAGTATGTAACAGTATCCTTTTTTGTTAAAAAAATAGTAAAGAAATTAAGGTATTTACGAGAAAAAGACATAATTATTCTTTTAATAACTAAATCTTCAGTGGGATGTGGAGGGAGAGATGAATTTGGAAGACTTATTGCTGAGGAGTTTAAGGCATGTTCGCTCAGGGGAATTTTCCCTGGAGAGAGAGCCATCTTCCCCAGGAATGTGGTTATGTTTTTCTCCTCCTGCATTCCACAGGGATTGACTCCCTACCATGGAAAGAAGATAAGATTGCAGACTTTTCAGAAGGCCCCTGCAGCAGGGTGGGGGCAGGACAAACAATAAAAGACTCAAGAACAAAAGAGGCATATCTTTTTCCCAAGGGCCCGGTGTTTGTAACACTGTTTTTTTTGTTTTTATGTTCTTAGTGTTTTCACCTTCTGAAATAAATTTTCCTGAATCCTTCCACTCCTGGCATTTTTGGGGAATACCTGCGTTATCTTTCCTTCACAGAATGGTAACTCCAAACTGCACATATGCAGTTTTTTGTCATTTTTTAATGGTGATATACCAGGGAAGATTACTTGGGTTTGTTAGCAGGAAACCATGCCTTTCAGCTCTGCTGGAGTTCTTCAAGGGAGCCAACAAGAAAATCAACTCACTGCTCATTAGCTTAGCACTGCCCAGGTCTGCAACCTCAACTCAGAATTATTCATGGAAAGTACTAGAAACGTGTGAAACACTATGTGACCTACACTTATGTGAGATAAGAGAAGGAAAGGTGCAGACAGCAGTGTAATTGTTGGAAGGTAAGAGACAGCAGTGGAGCGGTTCAAAAGGAAAGTAATGGTTTAGAACCATTAGGTATATTTTACAAAACCTGTTTATATACAGTAAAACACTCAAATGTCAGTGCCAGGAAAAGTCAGATAATCAGACCTCTTGGTTTAGCCACAATCACATTGGAATATGTCTTCTCCCTGCCATCTCAAAAGACTGTCTTACAGAGACAATTTCCTTTCAAGACAGCGTATTTTTGTACTTTCCTTGGTTACTCTGTGTTAAAATGACAAAAACTCAATCCACACTTGTGTATTCACCACAGCCTTAAATTTCTAGCATCATGACCAAATGTTGGCTGTGCAGTACACTGTGAGCATTCAAGAGCTCAGTCTTGTTATTACACAAGCTACCTGGCAAAGGGAGAATCAAGCTGGGAACAACAGGGTCATACTGTAAAGCAACTGTAATTACTCTTTGGATGGATGATGTTTATATGATGGTACACACAATGACGAAGGATAGGCCTTTGGTACACATTTAAAACAAATTGTCCATCTGAGGAAAACAATTTTCTAAGACACTTACTTTGTTTTTTGGAGAAGGGGACAAAAAAGAAGTCCCCCTGGGGCACCAGCTAATTTCAAGACCAGTAAGTCAATCAAATTAAACCTTTTTACCAGGACACTGAAAGTCACTTCCTCTGATAAAAGCCCACACCAACCCAACATCTATCATTCCACCTGCAGTCAGTTGGTTTACCACTCACATTTTCATAAGGAGAAAAAAAGTCTTTTCAGTCTCATGATTTTCACATAATGACAAACTTATTTCAACTTTGAAAAAAGACCAGAAGTAAAAATATTTGTGTTAAGAAGGAATCATCTAAGAAGATAATGACAGAAAACATTAATGACCTTTACTGATGATCTGGATGAAGGGATTGAGTCTACCATTAGCAAATTTGCAGATAACTAGTGTTGATCTGCTGGAGGGTAGGAAGGCTCTGAAGAGGGATCTGGACAGGATAGATCGGCTGAGACCAATGGCATAAGGTTCAACAAGACCAAGTGCTCAATCCTACACTTGGGGCACAGCAACCCCATGCAGTGCTACAGGCTTGAGGAAGAGTGGCTGGGAAGTGGTCCAGTGGAAAAGGGCCCAGGGGTACTGGTCAGCCATTCCAGAACATGAGCCAACAGTGTGCCCAGGTAGCCAAGGCCAATGGCATCCTGGGTAGTAACAGAAATAATATGGTCAGAAGGACTAGGGAAGTGATTCCCCCCTGTACTTGGCACTGGTGAGGCTGTACCTCAAAACACTGGGTCCAGTCACAGGCCCCCCCGCACCCCTCAATTCAGGAAGTGGGTTTAACTTAGAATTTTAAAACAGGATCATTATATCATAGAATTTCCACAGCTGGAGGAGTCCCACAAAGATCATCGAGTCCCACTCCTGGTGGTTCACAGGACAAGCCCAAGAATCACACCATGTGCCTAAGAGCACTGTCCAAATGCTTAACTCTGGCAGGCTTGGTGCTGTGACCACTTCCCTGGGGGGCCTGTTCCCAGGGAGAGCTAAACCACCCTCTGAGTGGAGAACCTTTTCCCAGTATCTAACCTAAACCTCCCCTCAGGGAAGTTCAGGCCATTCCCTCAGGTCTTGTCATTGGTCACCACAGAGAAGAGATGAGTGCCTGCCCCTCCTCTTCCCCTTGTGAGGAAGCTGTAAATGCTATGAGGTCTCCTCTCAGTCTCCTCTTCTCCAGGCTGAACAAACCAAGTGTTTTCAGTCACTCCTCATACGGCTTCCCCTCTAGTCCCTTCCACATCTTTGTAGCCCTCCTTTGGATGCTTTCTAGCATCTTAGTATCCTTCTTATATTGTGGTGACCAAAACTGCACGCAGTGCTCGAGCTGAAGCCACACCAGCTCAGAGCAGAGTGGGAAAATCACCTCCCTCAACCAGCTGGCAATGCTTTGACTGATGCCCCCCAGGACACAGCTGGCCCTCCTGGCTGCCAGGGCACTGCTGACTCATATTCAACTTGCCACTGACCAGGACCCCCAGGTCCCTTTCTGCAGTGCTGCTCTCCAACCTCTTGTTCCCCAGTACATCCAGGGTTGCCCCATCCCAGGTACAATATCTGGCACTTGCCCTCCTTAAATTTCATACAGTTGGTGATTGACCAGTCCTGTAATTTGTCTTGGTCTCTCTGCAGGGCCTCTCTGCCTTTGAAGAAGTCAGCAGCTCTTCACAATTTAGTTTCATCTGCAAACTTCCTTATCATACCTTTGAATCCTGCATCCAAGTAGTTTATGTAGAAGTTGAAGAGCACTGGCCCTCAAATGAGCCCTAATAAGAGCCCTGTTGAATGCCACTCGTCACTGATCACCAGTCTGATGTTACCCCATTCACTATTATCCCCTGTGCCCGATCTGTAAGCCAATTGATCACCCACCACAGCTGACATATTTATACAGCTGGATGCTGCACATTTTGTCCAGAAGGATACTGTGAAAGACAGCATCAAAATCTTTACTGAAATCCAAAAAGACTACATCAACTGGCTTCCCTTGGTCAACTAGGTAGGGACAATTTATGTTCTGTAACTTTTTTTAATTCCCAGAAGTTTTAATATCAAGAACCTGCACAGATAGAGCAACTTATAACTCATCCAGGCTGCAATTTTGGGAAAAATAGACCAATGTACTATTCAACTTGAGATCAGAGAGAAAAACACCCTCATCTGAACATCTATTTGCTGACAATCATTTGAGGGTCTTCAGTTTGAGGAGGCAACACTACCGGACTCAAGTCTAGGGAACCAATGCAGTCTACAGCATGGAAGACTGACTAGGGCCTGAAGAACTCTGTACACACATAGACAGGGATAATGTCTGCCCAACCACACCACCAGCTTCCTGGAGTATACTGCTGTGCCATTTTGTGATGTGGGGTGTAGGCATGTCCTAAATACTTAATGTCTAAGCACTAATATTCATAGAAAACAGATGGGCTAGAGGAGGTTCCAAATGCCTGAAGCTCTTTTTTGGCCTCATCCTGCTCCTGCATGAAGTATCTGGCAGTTGTACTTGTAATTTGTTTTGAATTAAACTTCTCTGTTCTCGTCCTACCCATTTTTTTTTTTTCATACTCTCCTTGTGGTTCTCTCTGCATGTTTGTCTGTTTTCTTGATGCATCTGCTTGAGTAAGGTACCCTGTATTTGACTTATCACAATATTTACCATATTCAGGTAAGTATGTCCATGGAGGTTTTTTTTTAAGCAGCACTTTTGGTGCTAGATTAATCTGTTACCCTGTTCTACACTACAGCTTGCTACAGAAATCCTCTTCAAGGTCTTTATTTTTTTTACCCAGAATTGAAAATATAATAAAGTGGGTTTTATTTATACTATGGCCTCTGAATTTAGCTGATGAAGTTATGAACATTTCTGCAAACTACTCTGGTTTGTGTAACAAAATAATTTCACAATTGTATTACTACATCCCATGAGAATTGTCTAGTTCTTTGAGCTTCTTTAAAAAAAGTCTAATCAATCTAAGAACATTTCATTAACATCTGAAAATATTTCCTTAAAAATTAAGACAGAAAATGAAGGGAAGTCCCTTAATGACCAATGTATACATTGCATATATGTGTGTAGTGATTTGACCCTGGCTGGGTGCCAATTTCTCACTCTCCCCTGCAAATGGGCAGAGGAGAGAAAATAACGAAGGGTTCATGAGCTGTGATAAGGACCATGCGAGATCCCTTACCGATCACTGTCATGGGTAAAACAGACCCCATGTGGGGATATTAATTGAATTTATTACTAACAGGATCAGAGCTTAAGAATGAGAAGCAAAATATATCTTAAAGACACTTCCTCTCCACCTGCCTCCCTACAAGTTCTACCTCCTCCTCTCCCCTGAAGTGCAGGGAGACGGGAGTGGGGGTTATGGTCAGTTGTTGTTTCTGTGCCACTGCTCAGAGAGAGGAGTCCTTCCCCTGCACTCTGTGGGGTACCTNCCTGTGCTCCTCCATGGGCTGCAGGGGCACAGCTGCTCCACCATGGTCTTCACCACGGGCTGCAGGGGAATCTCAGCTCTTGTGTCTGGAGCACCTCCTGTCCCTCCTTCTGCACTGACCTTGGTGTCTGCATTGCTGTTCACATGTTCTCACTCTGCTCTTCTCTGGCTGCCATCTTCATCTGCACAACTACTTCTTTCCCCCCCTCTTCTTAAATATGTTATCCCAGAGGTGTTACTATGACTCCTGATTGCCTGGCCTCGGCCAGCGGCAGGGCCATCCTGGAACTGACTGGCATTGGCTCTGCTGGACATGGGGAAGCTTCCAGCAGCTTCTCGAAGAAGCCTTCCCTATATCCCCCTCCGCTGCCAAAACCTGGCCACAGAAAACCCAATACATGAGAATGCATGTGTACATACACACATGTAAGTATCCCAAATTTCAGAAGATGAATGTAGGATAAAAAAGACTGATTTGCCTTTTCTCTGATGTGATTCATTGCTCATTCATTATTTAAATCTGATAATTAGATTAGCTTGATTCACTATTATAAATATTTCTATTAATGTTTAATAAGGCATAAAAGTTACCACAAAAAAGCCTTTCTGAGCACTGCAATTTAGGGTTGCTAGAACTAACATTAATATGAAATTATTTAAAGATAATTGCATGCCATTAAAGTACTGAAGTTAATTTTCAACTTTTTTCCTGTGGTACTTTTCTAAACTGAAATGCAGATTAAGTTCCATTTTTATACTGTGACTTCCTCCTCAATGTCCATTACAGTTCCCTAGAGTGTCCCCAGTCCAGATGTTTCCTTCTCTGATTCAAAAATTCAAATTGGACCACCTACTCCTCACATTCTTAACCTTGTATTCTAAGCAAATAGTAGCTTAAGTAGTAGCTTAAAGCTGAAAAGGAATTAAATTTATTACAAATGTATTACAAATGAAATTTATTTTCTATTAGCTTTTCACAAGCCTCATCTGCTTGCATCAAATACGATGTTTGCCACTGCAGCCACACTCAATGCATTACTGCTGTGCTTGGCTACCCCAGCAGTCCTGATAGCCTGAGAAATCTTATTGTTGGGTCATGCCCATCTCATTGGGAAGAGGCTCAGAGTCTGAAACCCGACAGAAAAAAATGAAGAGGTTTCCGGCTGTCAGGTTTCCTGCCCCATTCTAATTTCATGCCTGTCCACCTAAGGCGGCCACTAGACCTGAGTCAACTCTGTATCAGTATGAAACTGATTTATATACTGAAGATGTCTGAGCAGTAAAATCTGGATTTTTAGAAGAAACTGGTTAGTCTCACTGAACAAGCAGTTCTGTCAAAGGATGACTTGAGATTATGACTAAATTACAGTAGTCTTTGCATAAGCTGGACACCAGGAAAGAACATAATCACACTGGACAGAAATTTTCAGAAGGTTGTAAAAGATCAAGGAAATTGAAACAGAAAAAACCCAAAAGCCAGCACTGTGCAATTTCAGTACAAACAAGATGGCCCTACTCGCTCAGTTCTGAGTGAATGAGACAAGAGCAACTTTAAGACTGTCCTATACTTTAGCCTCCAGAGGAATCTTTAGCCCACAGGATTTTAATTCTCCTTTGGCTGAGAGGCCGGAGGGCACTTTCTGGGACCATCTGCTGTGGACTCCAGAACTGTGACAAAGCAAAATACCACAGAGAGGGCTCCATCAGACAGGATTTTTGCCTGCTCACCACCAGATGGGTTCACACATGCCTCTTCACTGGGACATGCCTAACATCAACAGAGCCAAATGAACCTCAACAGAAAAACCTTAACAAAAAGTATCCCATGAGATTGCTTATTAACTTTCACACAGACTAAACCTGATAAATACTCCAGTTGACATCACTGTCCTGAAGACATTTTGTGGATCTGCGATTATCATGGCCCATTATGCCACATGCTCTCCAATCAACCATGTACTAGGAGAACAACAAGCAAAAGCCAGACTGTCCCTGTTTGTGCTTTAGAATAAATGACTTCACAAAGCCTGAGAGATGTGAGAATGAAATGCAAGGGCAAAAAGAGGTGCTAGTTCCATACTGATATAATGTTTAGGACTTCAGCAAAGTTACTTCTGGTCTGGACAAATAAAAGTGGGACAAAATGATTACTTACAACTTCCTTTAACTGAAATCTTTAAAGATATGCTGTCCTTAACAAATTCCTCTTTAGGCTGCTATGCACCTATAGAAGACTAGGGATAGAAATACAATAAAAGGACTTAAAGAAAAGTCTCAGTCACCAAACTTGCTGTATTTCACTAAACTGCACTAAAATGAATCACCTGTAAGAGCACATTCAAACTCTATGGGTACTGCATCTCTCTACAGCAAAGCCACAGAAGAGCTTGAGGACAAAACTACTACATCTGAGAGATGAGGCAGAAGGAAAGACTTGGTTTGGAGCCTGGCTATGCTGTCTTTTCATGTCTCTGATTTAATATATAGTGGTAGAAAAAAAACAGAAGAGCGCCAAAATTTCCACTCCTGGGAATATGATAAAAAGTGATGAAATGTGCACGAGCACCTGATGAGAATAGGGATGTTTGCTAGAAACCAGACTTCACAGATAACTCTTTGGAAAAGTACCTAGTTTCAGGGTTAGTTTTAGAAAAATAAATTGGCTTGCACAGAATGAAATCTATAGCCATCAAATGAGGAGGATTCTGGAACAACCTTCCAAAGGAGGAGTCAAAATCAACAACTCTTCTTAAAAATTGAGATATTTTTGAAAGAAGTTAAAGAACAGAATGCTTTCCTTATCCTACAATCCTGTACTTTTAAATAAAACTATTACTAATAAAGCACTAGAAAACACCATGTTCAAAACATTTAATTCAAAAGTAAATGAGTAACAATTTGAATACAGTAGCATTTTATGTTTCTAGACTTGGAATACCATAAGCCCTCACAGAGACACCCACTGTTTTCCAGATCACTGTGTCAAGCTCCGTCCTCACCTGCTATTCAAGTAATTACACAGAGGTGTTCAACTTCAGTTCAAGATCAGCTTGTCATGCATCAAAGGTTTGAGAGGCATAAGGACATTATTTATGTTGTAATGAAATGTAATGCCACCATTCTTCAAATAATCATAATGAAAGATTAACCATGAGAATCTGACTGTGTCTTCCTGCAGTAAAACTGGGGAACAGAGGACACAGGCAAACCTGCAAGGTTCAAGTCTGGGTATTTTTGTAGAGAATTGCAGTGTCAGGAACAACAAAGAGGGTACAGAAATGATCTACATTTCAGAGCAATGGATCAATATGGACTTACGGTTTAAGTCCTTCCTTTGGCTGGTCTCCTGCTTCTCCATCCTGGCTGCACAGCCCAGGTTATACTTTTGGCATATGTCCATAAGGTGCAGACACAGAGAAATATTATCTCAGAAAAAAATCCTACAAGACTTAGCATAATCGAGATTACCTATTGATTAAAAAAAAACAGAGTAGTAGAAATGCCCTCACTTTTAGCTGAATATTTTGGGTTGCTTTTTCAATATACTGGTGCAATGTAAGTCCATGGACACTGTCAATCTGTTCAAACATCTAAGGAGCTAATTTATCTTAATTATAGCAAGCATGCAGAGCAACCTTACATAACATCAGAAAATTTATCTATGAGACAATAGGCCACTGCAAAGTAGTTAAGTTCATAATCTGGGGCCATTAATTAATTGATTTACAGCTATTCCTCTTCCATTATTAGCAAGTTTAGAGCTAAGAAAAAACCAATATTTCAATTAACCATTTCTCAGACAAAACAACAATAGAAAGTTTTCAGTGGGTTTTTTTGCTAGTCCCCTTAGGTAAAACATTTAATTTTCATTTCAGCATATTAACTTTTTTTTTTTAAATTATATCCTAAATTTACTATTTACAGCTAAATTTACAATCTAAATATCATTTTAAGAGGAAGTGCTGGAAAAGATGATGTCTAAGAATAGTGCATAAATCCCACCCTTCATCCTTTTTGGGGAGGGAAAGAAGAGAATTGCTTGCCGATTATGAAATCAGCCTCAGTTTTATTAACTATACATCAAAAGAAATTAAGAGAGCAAAAGTTGTGATTCTCATTGTATAAAGCCTTAAAGATGTTCAGCATTTAGATCTCAGCCTCATCACAAATAACTTATAAAAATCAACCACCTGTATTTTAAGTGGACTGACCTACATTGCATGAATACTGCATATATTAAGAATATCTTCTACTGAAATTAGCAGGGAAAAACTTAAAGCTACTTTTAAAGTTTTAAATTACACCAAGCTATCAAAATATTGATAATTTCAAAATTAACCAATTGTAGTCTAACTTGAGCCACTTCTGAATTGTCAAAGAAAAAAACATTCATTCATTTCTATTTCTAGGCTGTTTTTAACTGTTACAACACATGTGAACCAACAAAAAAATTTTACTGGAACACAGGAAAGATTTAGATAAACCATTTTGCTTCACGCTTTCCTAGAGAGTTTGTCTATGTGATATTTACTTTAAGAAATGATTGGGACTCTAAACCACACCACTCTCAACCCTCAACAAGAATTTCTAGCTACATTTTTGAGGGAACATAGATCAAACAAACACAGCTTGAAGATGAAGTTTGGTTTTGTTCATTCCAAAGTCACATACGAGCATGTCATATGGTTTGATAATGAGGAGGACATTAATCTTCAGGCTCTCTGGCTGTTCCAGACCCTGGTGGCATTCTCAGAGTTCTTCGCTACAGTGGCAGAGCACACCATTGGGCATAGCTGTCTGCAAGCTGTGGCCTCACAGCACATCTAAAGCAGTTTGCAACTTGCAAAAATGGGCTGTGGCTACTGGACAAAATGAAGTGACTGAGTAGAATTTTTTACAAATCAAACTACTTGCTATTCATTAATTACAGGACAGAAATTGGATCAAATCAGCAAAACTGTCCACATTCTTAAATTTAAACTTCAGTTTCAAACTTGCAATTCAGCTTAGAAATCCCTCATCTAAGGCTGCTGCCCCAGACATTACTTCTTCTCCTTATATTTTACTTAGCAATTATTTATAAATTATTATGAATAAATAAATAATTTATTTATTTTTTCATTTGGCTTCCATGAACAAATACAGGCTAGCCTTTGGTTTATATACTCCATCCAATACGTTACAGCATAGACATTATTGCAGAAATCTCTGAATGACTAGGTACAGTGAGTGGGCTAAGCTCCACACAGCAAGAAGTACTGACAAAGATGTTCACAGAAAGACTTCCAACATCTTCCAATGCTGCAGAAAGTAATTAAAATTAAGGAGCTATTTATCATCTGTGCTACAGGAAAGTCATAAGACTCACAACGAATGCTCAAAAGCTGTTGTTCTGGATACAACAAAAGTTATAATTGAGCTTCCTAAGCATTTTATTGCAAATAAACAAGATTAATAAACACAGAAAGAAAGAAGCATTGTTGTTCTCACATTAAAAGTGATGAACTCGAGTAAAACAAGATGCTTAGCTTTTTTGATTTGTCCTTCATTGCAACCAACAGCAGAACTCAAGATAAATCCTCACTCAAGAAAGAGCCATTGCACTGCAGAGCCACATGGCACATTCATCAAATTACTCAATTCACAGCCTCAGGCCACTGGGCAAGCAATGGGTCTAGTTTCACAGCTGGTAAACTCTTGCAACCAGTCTCATTTTCCTGTCAGTCCAAGAACCACTGCTGTCAATCACTCAAAGTACTTTCTTCATTAGAAGTTGTGGCTGAAATTTCATTTAATGTAAATGAGACTTTTTGGATGTGCACAAAAATCAGGCTAAGGATAAAATACAAATGGAAACTACTGCATCAAATTTTTCTTTTTGCCACTGAAAAAACACCTCTAGTGTTTTTCCTAAGCCTCATCATAACTTTCACCATTTAAAAGAATTTAATAAATAAATTATTAGTGCAAAATAATAACATTTATATAAGCCTCCACTGAAGGTGAGAGAAAACAAACATGGTCAGTATAGAAATGAACAGCACATGTTTATTTCTCTTTTCTTTTCCTCCAGACTCCATTACAAATAGCCGGCAGAATAAAGAAGTCTATAATAAATGGAAAGATGCATGCCAGACTCAGGAAAGCAAAATCACCTGTGAAGTCTCTGCAGGCACAGCAGAGATACAGTAAAAGAGAAAAACTCTTAAAGAGTCACCTTGAAAGTACTGAAGCACAGAGTTCATCTCACCATGGGGAACAAAGAGGAAGCACATTACAGTATCCAAGACACACTGTAGTAGTTAAGAGAATGATGTTTCTCTGGGAAAGCACATTTTCTGTTTTTAAATTCTTTTATCTTCATTCTTTCTCTGTTTGAAGTAGTTTTGACACAAGTGCCTAAACTCCCATTGGGCTGAAAATAAGAACCTATTACAAGCACAGAGAGAAGTGTCATGAAAATGCTTTTATGAGCATTTGAAGAGAAATACCAGTTCAGAAAGAGATTAAACAAACTCTTGGTGGATCAGTTAATCAGAGGCTACTAAACACCCACCAGCTGGCTCTGGATCAGGGATTATCTGAGCAGCTGAAGGCTGGAAAGCTGGGGAAGTAAAGCAGGGGAAGCATTTGTTGTTAGCAACTGTTCAAGGCAGGATGCTGGACAAGGTCTTGTCCAGTATGGCAGCCCTTATGGCCTTGCATTATGCTACTCAACAGCTTTGTACCATATCAACTTTCATCCAAAATATCACGTGTGACCGGCCAGTCCTGGGTGTCTCAGATAGGTACACATGCTCTGTAGGAAGCATGGCAGCAAAGTAACACAGTGCTACTAGTTCTCTGAATACTACTAAATACTTGCTTTGATGCAGTCTTCAGCAAAGCTTCTTTACCAGCCTCTGGAAAATTATGGTTTTCTTTTTTTCTCAACAAAAGCCCATTAAATATATTCATGATCTGGATGCTTACCAGGCCACCAATAGACTACTGGTTGCTGTAGCTCAGGTAGATCTTTCTAACACAACTAACAGGTAAACGGGGTCTATATTTTAGGCCAGATGGTGCTCAACTGTTTGGCATCTCCTTCTTTACCTCATTACTAACTAGATGTCAGGTGAAAATTAATCTAGTCTGTTTTATTTTTAAATGTGTCTCAAATGGAGATTCAGAGGAGCAGATGTTGGGAGGGAGGGGAGAAAGGTGTTTCCTAGACACAGCTTTGCTATAGCTCCTGTAGTATATTTAAGTATTATGCTTTCATGCATAAGAGTGTCTGTGTCTATTCCAATTTGTTTGATTTATTTTATCTTTGGTTTATTTTATCCAATTTGGTTTATTTTATCTGACTCCATGTGTGAACATGTCTATTTATTTTATAGAACACAAAATGTCTGGAAGGATTTTTCATTACTTACTCTATAAGATTACAACAAACAGAGCATTACAAAAAAGCAAACAAAAAAAATCCTCAAAAGGCAAATCCCAAAAAGATGAAGATGAACCTACACTGTAATTCTAATAAGTGACAGAAGGTACAAATCCTTTGAAGAAACTATCACCAATGCCAGGAATAGTAACCTTCTGACTTTGGTCTGTAGTTTTGGCTTGTGGCATTACCCAGAAGATCCTGAGGAGTTTGGCTACATCCCAATGGCCTGTGATCCCCTGCATATGGACAGCTCTACTGCCCAGATTCTCTATGGCACTGCACATGGCAGCTCCTTTGGCTGCCAGCCACACCACTGGCACAACCTGCATTTTAATACCTGAGAACAAGGTAGTGAATAAGACCATGATGCATCTGACTTGGCAGTTCTGCCCCTGACAGTGCCCCAGACAATCTGTCTGGGATGCAGCAACCCCACCTCTTCCCCAGAACACCTTCTCCTTACAGAACTTTGGGATTTTGGAACTTCACACATCAGAGATAGTACCTTTCTGCCTAGTAGCTTTTAATGGATTGTTACTCCGCAAATTTGTCTCATCACTTTCTCAGTCTATTTAAGAATATTTTGCACCTGTAGCAACAACACAGTTTAATCATTTCTCAAATGAAAAATACTTTGTTTTGTTTATTCTGAAGCTTTTCTCACTACAGACCAAGATTTGAATGAAATAATTGCAAGAAACAGCAAAAGTCATTCCCTTCTGCACACCCTTCATAATATTACAGAGCTCCCCTCATTCTGCTCATACTTTACATCTATGCTATTTCATTTGTTTTGAAGAGTGTAGCTATTACACCTCACAAAAAAAGCTCTTCCTGTTTTATATTTCTTGCAGTATCACATCAGGCTTTCTGTTCTTAGCAATACCAAAGAACTAATCAGACTAGATAAGAACAACTGGAATACAGAAAATTTATAAACAATTAATCAAACACTTCTTTTTGATGCTTGCTGTATTGTGGTGGCTTTTGGTGGCTAGGTTTTTTGTAAGCAGGGGGGCCTATAGGGAGTCTTCTTTGAGAAGCTGCTGGAAGTTTCTCCATTTCCAGCAGAGCCAATGTCACTCAGCTCCAGGCTGGACCCGCTGCTGGCCAAGGCCAGACCAATGAGGAGTTATGGTAACACCTCTGTGATAACATATTTAAGAAGGAGAAAAAAAAGTCACAGGCAGATGAACATGGCCACTGAGAGAAGAGCAGAGTGAGAAGTTGTGATTAACACCAAGGTCAGTGGAAGAGGGGGAGTTAAGCACCAGAATGGGGCCCCTGCAACCTGTGGTGCAGACCATGGTGATGCAGGTTGTCGCCCCCGCAGCCCATGGGGGATCATAGGGAGCAGAGATTCATCTGCAGCCTGTGGAGGACTGGAGGATCCCACACTGGAGCAGATGGGTGCTGGAAGGAGGTTGTGACTTCATGGAGATCCATGCTAGAGCAGGATTTCCTGGTAGGACCTGTGGCCCATGGAAACCTACGCTGGAGCAGCCAGTGCCTGAAGGACTGCAACCTATGGAGAGGTGACCTACGTGGTGGCAGAGCTGTTGGAAGAGCTGTTGTCCACAGGATGGACCCACAAAGCAGTTGTGTGATAGACTGTCTTTTGTGGTGGAGACCCCATGGGAATTCCTCTCTCTCTGAGCAGCGGCAGAAACAACATCTGACCGTAATCCCCACTCCTGTCTTCTCAGGCCACTGGGGGAAGGAGGGAGATCTTTGAAAGAAGGAGGGGTGGGGGGAGAAGGGTGTCTGTAAGATCTATCAAACTGCTCACTCTTAAGCGCTGATTTTGATAATAATAAATGTTTGATATTTCAAGCTGAAGCCTGTTTTGCCTGTGAAATAATTAATAAGGAGTTTTTTATGGTCCTTATCACAAACCTTGTGAAACCTTTTAGTTTTCCCTCTCCTCTGTCTGTTTGTGGGGAGGGGAGTTGGGAGAGTGTGGCTGTGTGTGTGTGAGTCCTTGGCATTTAGCCAGGGTCAAACCACTACATGTATATAAGCTGATGGCAACTAAAATATTATAAAAACAATATGAGGATGATTTGCTCTATATGGGTATAATTCAGGAGGAAAGTGCTACAAGAGCCAGAAACTTTTTGTAAAATGTACATATAGATATATATGTCCTCTGCTATAAGCAGTGTTAGTCCTGGTTCAGGAACCAAACAGATCTGGAGGACTTAGCCAAAGTACAGCTGGAAAAGGCTGAATTCAGTGCCTTGCATTCAGCAGTGAGCTGCAATTTTTTCCTGCAGACCCTGCTCCCACCTCTGCAGGTACAGCTGAAATCCTGCTCACACAACTAGGGCAATCCCTGGGCATGAAAGGAAAAGTTCGCAGGCAGAAATACACAGCAATGGAACACTCCTAGTACAGAAGACTCCTGCGTTTTCTTGATTTCCTAGGATCACAAGAGGACATGGAGCCTCCACTTATTTATTTCCTTATAAATAAATATTTATTTCCTTATAAATTAACCTGTCTCCATTTTGAAGCTGAGTTGTGGGTTGCAGCCACTTGTGCACTTGATGCAGCACTTGTGATCAGTTTGAAGTCCCATGCGTTTTAGAGGGGTTTGCTTGCTGAAGTGCTACAATCCTGTCTTTAGTGGCAATGATATGCAATATTACTTAGGACTGGAAGAAAGCAGATGTCACTCCAGTCTTCAGAAAGGGCAAGAAGAAGGACCCAGACCTACCAGCTAGTCAGCCTCATCTCAGTCCCTGGAAAGCTGATGGAGCGTCTCATTCTGGAGTCCATTTCTACCAACATGAAAGACAAGAAGGTGACCAGGAGTGGGTAGCATGGGTTCACTAAAGGTAAGTCATGTTTGACCAACCTGATTGACTTCTATAATGAAAACAACTACCTGGATGGATGAGGGGAGAGGAGTGGATACTGTCTACTTTGACTTCTGCAAGGCTTTTGAGACTGTCTCTCATGAAATCTTCACAGGTAAACTTAAGAAGTGTGGTTTGATTGAGTCTATTGGATTGAGAATCAGCTGAGTGGCAGATCCCAGAGAGTCGTCATCAGTGGTACAGGTACGGTATGGTCACTAGTGGTGTCCCCCAGGTTCTATACTGGGCCCGGTATCATTTAACTTATATATCAGTGACTCGGATGGAGGGTATTTGCAGATGCCTCCTCGGCAAGTTCTTTGATGACACAAAGCTGGGAGGACTGACTGATACTTCAGAGGGTTTTGCGACCCTTTAGAAGGATCTCAGCACATTGGAGAGATGGGTAGAGAAGAACCATCTGAAATTCAACAAAGAAAAATGCAGGATCCTGCACCTGACGAAGAACAACCTGGGCACCAAAACAGGCTTGGGTCCGACCTGCTGGAAAGTAACTCTGCAGAGAAGGACCTGGAAATCCTGATGGACAACAAGGTGGCCATGAGCCCAGTGTACTTTTGTGGCCAAGAAGGCCAATGGCATCCTGGGGTGCATTAGAAAGAGCATTGCCAGCAGGTTGAGGGAGATGACTCAGCCCTGGTGGGGCCACATTTGGAGTACTGTGTGCAATTCAGGGCTCCACAGTATAAGAGAGAGAAAGAGGTCCTGCAGCAGGTCTAGCAGAGAGCTACTAAACTGATCAAGGTACAGGAGCATCTCTCTTACGAGGAAAGGCTGAGGGAGCTGGGCCTGTTCAGCCTACAGAACAGGCAATTGCGAGAGGACTTCATTAATGTCTATAAACATCTAACAGGTGGGTGTGAAGAGGATGCATCGAGGCTCTTCTCAGTGGTGCCAACCAACAGAACAAGAGACAATGGGCAGAAACTGATGCACAGGAAGTC
>WEIV01029083.1:32200-51879 GCA_013390005.1 Calyptomena viridis | reverse complement strand
TGAGCACCTGAGCAGATTGCACAGAGAGGCTGTGGAGTCTCCCTCACTGGAGATATTCAAGAACCATCTGGACGCAATCCTGTGCCATGTGCTGTAGGATGACTTTGCTTGACCAAGTTCGACCAGATGACCCACTGTGCTCCTTTCCAACCTGACCGATTTTGTGATTCTGTGGTTATTCCTTCACCACCATACCATCAGGATGAGAGCTCTTCTCCCCCATTTAGTGAATTAAGGAATAATCTATTTCATATGGTACATGTGAAACCCTTGGGAGGCTAGAAATAGACTGATAACTTTCTCGATTTTTCACTAAAATCATGAAGAGAAAATACACAGGAGAGAATCATACATCACTGGTGTCAAATTATTAATTAGCTAAGTCTAACTTTTCCAATGGGAAAGCTGCCTGTATGCTTTAGAGCAGCTAGGAGGACAGGAAGAGAGGACGGAATTACACTCTTTTCCAGTGTGTCCCAGTGTGTTTCCCAAGCTCTCTAATAAGAGGATGAAGTGCTCAAACTCAAGGGTTGAAATTTCACAGTGAAAGTAAGGATGATGTGCCTCCGCCCAAGCACTGATATTTGGGGTGCTCTGGGGTCTGAGTTTAGTTATCACTACATGATCCCTGGAACAGAGGAGCAGAGGAGACAGAGCAGAAAGAGCAGATTACCTCTACAATGAGTACTTGAGAATGGAGGAGAAAAGAAGCAGGAGAGATGATGTACTGGTTTTTCCTTGGTGACTCAGTCTTCTGGAACATGTTTCCATGCCCACACCAGGCTATCCTAGCAGGTTAAACCTAATCCACCCACATACAGCCTGCTGGAAAGCATCAAGTGCTTTGCTAGTTAGGGTGGTGTAAAAGGGGCAAAAATCGCACCCACCACCCCTGGAATTCACATACCCCCTGTTTGCATTAAGTACCTTGTTCCAAGGTGCTTGGCAACGCACATATTTAGCCACCAAGATGAGTAGTAACTAATAAGCATTTCTCTAAAACCAGCAGTGCATATACCCTCTTTTCCTTCTCCAAATACTTTTCAAATGCATGCTTCAAATCAGGTATGGGAACAAGGAAAGAAAGGAAAAATCAGGTCAGCAGCTCTAAAAGGTAAATAGCAGAGCATTCCTACTTCCACTGCAGTGTGTGCTTCTGGTAAGAAAAAAAACGGAACCTAGTAAACCAGCAAAACTACTATTTTCTTCTGGAATAGCAGAACTAGGCAACTGTTTTCCAGTAGTTTCCACTGCTTTAAGCAAAGTATAAAACCAGCAGTGAAACAAAGTTCAGAAGTAATTCTACAAATGCAGTTATGATCAATACAATGCTACATTACCTTCAAAAAGGCAGTAATGGAATTTCTTTTTGTCTTAAGATAAAAAAGCACTTATTTATGCAGGCTAACATCCCAAATTCTCTTACTTTCCATGAAGAAAACCTGCATAACTCTCCAAACTATGGCATTACTGCCAGCAAGAAAAGAGATTAGAAGCTACAGTTTTGGCAGCAGTAGCCAATGTAAAGATCTGAAGGTGTGTGTAATTCATAACCAGTTCAGATGCAACTCCTATGCATTGCTTATGGCCTCTATGGACAATGTGCTTGCTGGGTTGTCTGAAACCTTAGCTGTGGGAGGAAACCAGCAACATTCTGTTGAGGCTTCCATTGCCAGTTGATATTGAGGCCCACGAATCCCACTGTAGGGAAGCAGAGGAGCTTACATTTCTATGTTACTATTTCTATTCATACTGGGCCTTGTTTTGAAGTGTCTGATTCATGCAAAATGTAATAATCATGTAAGAGATGATTGTGGGTTGCCTAGAAAAATCACAATTTGTATAAATGTGATTCTGTCTAACCAAATATCTGATCAATAGCATAAAATCCCAAACAATGCTATCAGTAATTCATGTACTCATTTGTGATCTTAGAATAATAGAATCACTGAGGCCGGAGAATACCCTATTCTAAATTACTATGAAAAGTTGGCAAAACTGTAACTAAACAGGCCTCACTATATTCACATATTGCATGACAAAAGCTAGTTACAAGAGCCACTCTATGTCAACCAAAATAAATATCTAGTCACTCCAAACACACCACCCTGGTAAGATACGAGGGAGTCTGGAGAAGCAAGGCTTCTCCTTCTCCATCCCAAACCCTTTTCCTTCTGCATGCCACTGCATACAGAAACAACAGCAATGGAAGTTTCTACTGGTTTCATTTCCATTAAACTACATGTGAATGTAGCAGAAAGCACTCAATTAGGTTACTCTAAGAAATAGGTTTTCTAAAAAGAAAAAAAAAAAAAGGCAAAACAAAGCAGAAATCCTTCTGATACCTCTGTCCCATTTGGCAGGAGAAAGTCTGCCAGTTCCCAGTTCCCAGCCTTTGGCAGTTTCCCGGCTGAGACTTCTTCCTAGGACTGTCCCTGAAATATTCTCATGAAAGAGTGCAAGGGAACAGCATGCTCTGCCCCAGGACGAGGAGAAAGACTGCCCAAATTTGTGACTGCTCTGCAGTCATTCCCTGCAGCTATGAAATCCCACTCATCACCCACTATGAATATTTTCAAAGCGGCCAGTCTTCCAGACCTGGAACCTTAAATAAAGAGAGTCTGATTCCAGCCCTACTGTGAAAGGCTACATACTCTGGTCCCTAGGAACAGTTGGACTTCCCTCATAGAGTCCAAGCTAGAATCTTTCACAGGCTGAATACAAAGCCCTGAAATTTCTGAAGCACTTTCTGATGATGGTCTCTAACGTGTAACTTCATTATTTTGACAGTCTAATGAGTTAAAAGATTCAATTTTTTCAGATGTCAGTGTTTTCCTATAAGGAAATATAGCCTGTGCTTTCCTCAAATGTTTGCTGGGTTATCAAAGTGATCATCATTACCATAACCAAAGATTTACACTGAATAATACAGTTTTTCATTTCCATTGCTTAATCCAATTAAATTTTGTATTTCATTTCTAACACCATTTTCCAGTCAGTAACAACCAAAAGCCTTGTGACACAAAAACATCGAACTGCTGGCATTCATCTGATGTCAAGAGCACAGTGAGACTTTTGGAGTCTGCTGGGTTTCTCCACACAGACACAAACAAACAGCCCAAGGATCATTTATTTTGCCCTGTAACAGGGTGCAGTGGGATCAGCCTTGTACCTAATGAATAAGATCATCATTCCTATCCCTTTGAAGAAGAACTCAGGGTGTGACATTGGCTGTTGGGCTGAACAGGGATGAACACTGTGGTCAAGTCAGATTCTAGCACCCAAGAAACAGTCTATGTTTGAACATCCCGTCATGAAAGGACTGCATATTTCTGTGCCATTATCTTAATGTAGTATACCTGCTTCAAACACTGAGCCTTGAGGAACAGATTTTGCTGTCTTACGACTATTTTATTTTCTGTCACACTGTTCCACCAGTCCTTTGTGCAGGAGGCAGGAGGAATACATGTACCAGGCCCACACTTTCAGACATTAATTTTTAAAATAAGAATGAGATGTAGCTCAAAAATCTCAGCTGAAAAATTCTAAATAGTTTCACTGACCTACATTAATCAATGAATTTATAGCCTCCAGCCCAAAAGGCAGGTGAATAATTATTTTTATAAAGTAATCTTTAGCGTGCCAGCCTTTTTTTTTTAGTAAAAATGCTACCAGTAGAATTCCTGACATAGGCTTCTTTTAACAGTTTCTCCCGAGAGACTAAAGACCTCATTTCCAAAATACTGAAATATTGCTGTACTGTGAATAATGTCTTCAGCAAATGGGATAGAGGAGGTTTAGTTCTCTTGTCTCTCAGCTAAGTCAAATGAGTTTTTAGTGCTATCAATGAGTGATGTTCAACTGAATTCACCTTTGTCATTCCTTCAGCAAAGGCTAACAGAAAGAAAATGTGCCTATTCTCAGTTACTGCTGAAAAATTAGTACTCAGGGAACAGACTTGTTGATGACATACAGACAGACATACTGACATATTTTTCTGTTATTAAGCACTGGTAAAGTATTTGTAAGTTACACACTTAAAAAGATTCAATGCAATTACTGATTTTTAAGTGTCTGAAGGTGTTATTCAATCAAGCATAAGCAATTATTCTCACTGATCACTTCACCACCACAGGATGAAATGCAAAAATATATAAATTACTAGTAACAGTGAATTACAGAAAAAACCCCCCACTTTTTACCATTCTATTAACAATTTAGAAGCACACTCCTGTTTGCAAAGATACATGTAACAGTATTTCTTTATCACTAATCTAATATTTTGCCACTTTTGGAACAATTCCAACTCGATGATAATTTAGTAGTTGTTAATTCCTGTTATTAATTCATTTTATTAATATGTATTAATTCTGCTTTCTCTTTGCAGTAACAAATGAAAACCACTATAGAGCAAAAGGAAAAACTTTTCCTTTTACCTATCACAAGGGCAAAACCCTGAAGTATGACAATGTCACTTTGCTGCAGCAGAAAGAGAACTGATATGTGTTGATTGTAATTCACACAATACCTAAGCATCGGCTCTTTACATTTCTGATTTTCCCAAGTAGGCACCCCTTCAGTTATTAACTGTACTGAATGGATCTGCTCTGCAGCCCAGAGCAAGAACAAAATCAATAAGATATGGTAGCAGACATTAATTCTCTGATTGCAAATGTATTTATTACAAGACAATTTTCCAGAATTAAGTCCAAGTCAGTTAAAATTTGCACAGTCACAATATGAGAAAACCAAGTACTGTAATTGAATCTTTGACATTATAATAAGAACAAGAAAGAAAGACAATATTCCAACAGGTTATTAATGGAGACTCCTGTCCACATTAAGCTGCTTTTTTTTCTAATAAAATCCCTTAATAATAAGATTCTTGAAAGATCTTCCCTCTTACCTTCTTTCTCTGTATAGTAACCTGGGTTATTTATTGGTATTTTAAATTATATAATTACCCAGTTATCTGAGAAGACTGGGGAGAAGAACAACAACAAAAATTTCTTCTCTTTCTCTAACTGCCTATATTAACAGCAAATAGTTGCTGGGCTGCCTTTGTTTTTCTTCTTTTTATTCAAGTTGGTTTCTCTGTAGTGACTAAAATATTTATATATGCTGCTTTAAAAATCTCAGCCAAAGAGACTAAAGATCATGGTCTCTAGTAAATTTCGATGGACTCTGAATACCTCTCTCAAATGCCTTGGAAAACCTTGGCCTTTATTTCTCAGAAAATATTAGTATTTCCACTTCTTTACCATTTATTAATGTATCTGTTTCCTCATTAAACACAGGTAATTTAAGTATCTCAGTTTCAATAGGAAAAAAATGAGGATGTTATGATTAACATCCATCAGTATTGTTGTGAGTGTAGCTGTGATGCTTTTTATTTATGATAGTGAAAGAATGTAAGTAATGTTCATTTATTGATACATCTGGATCTAGTCACAAAGCACTGAAAGAGCTGAGCTATATTTCAGTAAACCACATATGCTCTGAATTCAGTATTTGAATGTGCAACCCTTAACTGTATACATGTGTCATTCTCTCTCACACAAACACATTCCCATTAATATATACTCACTTTCCATGATACACGAAGTTAGATATTCCCTAATTAACCAAATGAATGGAGTTTTTCCTGCTGTTAGTTATTCTCATTTTTATAACTGTTTCATGGTTGAAAGCCTGCTCAATCTGCAAATTATGCATTTCAGGTGGTATTTCGTGGCAGAAGCAGAGAAAATAGAACCAATCCTCCATGGCAAATGAAGAATGACTCGCACATTTGCAAGTAGCCAGCTATCGTACACATCCTTCTCATTACTACTGTGTGAGCTCCTCACTGATGTCAATGCCATCCCCATTGGGTTCCCAGCCTGGAGTTCACACGCCCAGGAGTGTGTCTGCACTCACCACAAGTGAGATGCAGTCTTTGCCAGGGACGATTTTTAACCCTCCTCTCCCTCTCTCCCCTCTAGATGCTCCTATTTTCCTTCCCCAGGCTTCATCTCACAGCAAGAGCTGATATGGTTACATCCACGGGGGTGGCGAGCACCTCCCAGCCCTTTGCTGTGACTCAGCATCCCACAGGCCCTCAGAATCCCAGGAACTCACACCACCTCTCCCCACCTGCTGAGCATATCCACACCCCCGAGACAATAAGCTTTCCACAGCAAGGGAAGGAAAGGTGATGAACGGATGAACCTCTGGGCATGAGCAGGTGAGGGTGCCACTCACACACAAGGCATGCATTCCCACATGGAAGGGTGCAGTCAAAAATGCTGCTTCAGCCTGGTGATTGCTTGACACATTTTTAGTCAAGCAACATTAACAATGCCTGATCCCTGGTACGGTATTTTTCCAGCTGACTATTTGGTAATTAACAACCAAACACACACTGTTCATTGAGACAGGGCTCCATATGCAACACAGCATAGACTCAGAGATCCAAAACTGGCCCATCAGGCATTACGAGATGGAAATGCAAAAAACAGTGTAAACTCAAATAAAAAGGCCTTTATCCAAGGAAGGGTAGCAAGCATCCTGTTGCGACTGCCTGTAATGCTTACTGGCAACACCTTGCTCCTTCAGATCACACAGCAAACAGCTTTCAGGTTTATTAAACTAGCTATTTCTCAATATAATATGTCTCTTTGAAAGTATGGATACATCTTAAAGTTAGTGAATGCAGAAACTAAAGCATTTGTACTGGGTTTTTTCCAAAATACAAAAACCTACAAGTGCACAAAGTATTAATAAAATGTAATTTTTAAGCATTTATTGTTGTAAATAATTTAATAGTAAAAAAAAAAATGTAACTTATATTTTTAAAAAGGTGGTATTTTTACTGTACCTCTACATTGGTTAGACCATTTTCTTGAATATATCCTAAATTGTAAAATGTGCAAATGAAAAATGTAGAATGCTTTTAATTATTTTTAATTTCCAGCCAATTCCATAATTAGAAATAGCTGTATTTGTATGTAAAATTTCTGAGAGAACACAGTTTTCTGAAGGACAGTAAGGACAGTCTATTCAGTGAATGAAAGCTCAGATTTTCATCCAAAATGTAACAGTATGAGCATCTTAGTTATTTACAGGACAGACAAGCAATAGATTCTGGGGCTCATTTTCCTGACATACATTTTACTGTAGCTTGCAAATGTTACAGAAAATATACAGATATAGGAAAAAAAGTCAATGAAATTTCACTGTCATTATTCAGTCAGGACCTCTAATGAAATAGATCATGTTATTATATTGATCACCTCAGTGACTGTCCTGCCCCTCCCCATAATGCAGCCATCTATAGCAGAAAAAAAACTGATTAGAAATGCAGACTGTTGAACAAACTGCAGGATTCAAACACAGTTTTAGTCTCAGCAATACTTAAGCAACCATTTAGAAACAATCAGACTGGTAGGATCCATGCAGCCATATCTACCCGAGAATCCTGACTCTGCATTCCAGCTCAGGTATCTTGAGTCAATGTAACCACACTGCATCATCATAATCCTGCATCAGCATATTCCCTCTACTGCACTCTAATTCACAAATAAAACATTATCCCTTTTTACCTTAGATGGTGAATTCCTCCTTGTCCCTTTATTCATAATAACTATTCCAAGTTTGTATCTTTGAAAAATACAAGGATGGTTGCACCAATAAACTTCGCAGATTCTCTCCTGCGGCAAAAAGCAAATTAAAAAAAAAAAAAAAGACTTCAAACTGTGACCTCAGAGCGGAGCACAGCCGTTAACATCCCTCAGCCAACCTTCGGTAGAAAGCAGGTTAGACAGCAGGCAAACTGGCTCTGTACATGGCTGCAATGCTTTCAAATCAAGCATTCTGTGCTGTAAACTCAGGGATTTATATCTTCTTAAATAGGCCGTCCCACTCAATGCTGCTTGTGTGCATGAAAATATGAAGCCTTTCACTGCAGTCACTTTATGCAAGAAACTACTCCAGTCATCTTTACAATCTCTGTCACTCTGCTCTGAGACTAAAGAATGAGGACAGCATGCATAATTCATGCATTAAAATCTTCTGTGCACTTCCTGCAGCAACTGTTACATCCAGTAATGGGGTATCGATCAGCTCACCGCTAAAACAATCGGGGCTGGGCAATTGTTTTGCTGCAACAAACAATATTCCATCCAAAACAGGATGCAGACACAGATTTCCCCCCTGCAGCACTCACAAGTAACTCCAACATACATGGCGTGGCATTTATACATTGCAGAGGGTTTAATCTGGACTCTGCATTTCTTTGACCTCTAAAAAATGCTGCGTAATTTAAGCCTTCTATTTGAAGTCTGTATTCCCTGCAGACTGTTTCTCTTTTAACTCTACACAGCATAAGAAGCAAGTATGCTTTCCTAACCCCATATTCAAAGCACAAGCACAATCGAACTCCAAAAGCAAGGGGCAGATGTAAAAGCTTTCTACTCCATGACATATTCTTTGCCTCATATACACCTGCACCTTGTTTGTAACAGTAAATGAGTCCACTCTTTCTTGAATCCTTTTGTTACAGTGCACATATTATATTCTATCTGCATAAACAAGCACACATGCACCATTTTTGTCTAGCACAACTCACATAATCTGTATCTGCCAGACCAATTAAAACGCATCCCAGAGTTTCTACTTCTTCTTACAGATCAAACGTCTTCCAGACATTTCAGCATACTTGTTTTTCTTGCACCCTTGTCATTTAAACAAGCTTCATCAACAGTGTATGAACCCTGTCTTCAGCCACCTTTGGGCATTCCCAGTCTCTGTCTGTCACATGCTTTTCTGCCTATACACAGGAAAACCACAACTGCCACCCCTTCAGAAGAAGATGAGAGAGGGAAGATGGACTAAAGGAAAACACTTGAGCCATGACTGAGGTGAAACTCCAAAGCAGTATTTAAAAATAAAGTAACAAGAATCTTTGGTTATCCTAGTGTTGACAAACAGCACAGCCACTGGTGTGTGAACCACACAGACCTGTGGCTTCCTGAAAGCCATGGAATTACTCCTCACCATTGATGGATTTTGGATCTGATCTTTAATCACTAAAATACACCATCATCAGTAAAATAAAGAATTGTTATTGAGGTTTGTTAAAAGATATTCAAGAGGTTAGTAAGACCTACAATAATTATTCTTTACAAGGATCAAAGAAGGTACAACTGGCAAAACAAAAAATCTTGATGGAACTGCAGCATGAACAGAGGCACTGCACATACTGATGAAAACCTGAATCTAACCTACTGACTGTCCTTCAGTTGTATAAATTCAGAATCCTCTGTAGTAAGTTAACAGAAAGTTGTCTGGAGTGAGCAGGAATTGGCATACGGACTGGAAACTTGAGTGAATAGAGACTTTTCAGCACAAAATAATGAAGAAGTTTTTCTTGTTTCATCTCTTACCAAAGCAATCACCTTTGAGTACAGAGTCTACTGCTTTCCCTTATGCTAAGACACACGTATATATAGCAAGCTGGTAAAGGTGTCACCAAGAAATTACTGTATGTCTTTCTGGTATGTTCTTTTTCAACAGCTACCAGGACTATAAAATAACAGCAGTTAATCTCTGCTTTGGTATATATCAAACCAAACAGTTAAGTTTGCCAAATTCTTCACCCATTACTATACTGAATGCTGGGTCACAATCATCTCTGACAAGTATTTAACTACAAGTTACAAGGCATATCAGAAAACATGATGTTGTGAACCTGACTGCTTAATTAAACAGACCAGAATGGGAAGAAACCTCACAGAGATGAGATTCATGCCCCAGGTCATGCAACCACCCCCCTGGTCTTACTCTAACCAATTGTAAGTGGGAAGTTTACTGAGAAAAAAATGCTCATGTAAGTACCGCAGACTGGCTCATTCTATGCTCATAATTACAGTGGACATCTGTCACTTTTTGCTATGTTGGGACTGAGCCCCAGATAGATGTTTAAATTTTGATAGCTAGCAGTGCACACCTACACAAGACTAAGATGCCCATTTTCTATCAGAAGTCTGTCAGAACCTGTTCAGCTGTCCAGCTCTTGTGGTCCATTTAAGAGTGAGTTGAATCATTCCTGTCTCCATTGTCTCTGTCATTTAGATTTCTGCCAGCTATATTCAGACAGCAGACAGCAGTCACTAACATGTAGAATCACATGGAAATACTAACAGGTACACCATTCAATTTAGAGATCTCAATCTGTCACCATATCCCCCCCACATGTGGTTTAACAAGGGTATTTCCCTGGCACAGGGCAGAAGACATGGTCATTTTGGGAACAGGATCACTTTGTCATCTCCAACTTTCCCCATTAAAGTTACGTTTGGGGTTCCATAAAGCCTGTGAGTAACTGCTTAAACCCGATTTCCCATGCCATAACAGTTTTGTCTGGAACATGAATTTTGATCATTGGCTCAGAAAGAAACTAACTTTCCACATTTTATGAAGAGATAAAGTTAAATTATACATTGAATTCAGAGTTGATATTCCTATTTGAAGTTTGACATGGAAAACATTTCCATCTCTGGTTGTCATTGGTACTATATCACATCAGGTAAATAATTATTTTGTGCAGAAAAAGATATTGTTAAAATTTCTGTAATCTTTCCCCAGTATTTTGGAATTTGTACGTAATCTGATGAGTTCCTCAAAGGACGACTTAGAAGCTCTGGAAATAAAGTAAGTTTTCCCTCTATCAGAGAACTTCATAAGAAGCACAGACAATAAAAAGAGAAACTGGTTCCACTTCTCTGGAAGATCACAAAGATAAGAAGGGTTTTACTATTCAGAAGGGTAAGATCTAGAAGCAGGAGAAATTAGTGGGGTTTTTTTAAGTTACACAAATATGAATGTTATAGGCGTATTTCATTACACTGAAATACTGCCTTTATATTTCATTGTGATAGACATGCACCCCAAAAAATCCGACAATCCATGCTGATAGAAAACTTCCATAAACAGCCTTCTCTTTGTGTTTAGTTACATTTTTTAGCTTTCCCTGATTTGCTAGTGATGAAAAGCAGGTGATGAAAATGTCCTGCTCTCCTTGCTTTATTGCTCCTGTTCCACACTTCTAATATAAATGGCTATATGAGGCATTCACATTTTTACTATACCTAGGTAGAAGTCAGAAACCCACAAGTATAAATATTAAGATTTAACCTTCATCATGAATACTAGTTTCAGTACAATGCACACAGCCTCCTAGCCCTCCTGGCACATTACCCTTTCAAAGTACAAACTTGAGACTTGAGAACTTTCTATCCAATTAATTTTATTTTAGTAACTACTTTTTCAAATTCCACTGTTTCATGCACCTCTTTCTATTATTATTTTGCTATTCTCCCTTACTGTAGTCTAACCTTAGCCTTGGTTCATAGACTCATAAAATCCTGTAGGTTGAAAAGATCCTTGACATCATCAAGTCCATTGATTAACCTAGCACTTCTAAGTCCACCACTACACCACATCCCTAAGAACCACTTCTCATCATGAACATCTTCCTCTTCCTACACTGAGCAAACCCCCTGTTCTTCTACAACAAATTAATTCTGTACTCATTCACATTTTCTAGGTATAAATCTCTTATTCCACCCTTTATTTATCATATGCATAATGACTGTCACTTCCTTTACTCCAGTGCTCAAATCTTCCTGTCTCTACCTCTTTCTGCATGCCTATTTCTCCAAAAGAAATATGACATAGTAGCAACTTCATTTTTCCTTGATCCTTTGCTTTCCCTTCCTCTCCCTATCTGATCCTTGAAGCACAGAAAATGCTTGTGCTTGTGATGTAAGTTCCACTCTCCTTAGAGCTGCAGCCATTTCACAGTTTCACAATTTCCTGCAGAAACTCCCATTTCCTCACCCTTGCCTGTTTTGTTTTCTTCCCATTCTCACCATTTATTCCTTTCTCAAAGGAAAAAAGCTCCCAAGCCTTTCCCTTAGCCTCATTTGCTTTGGCAGCCACCATTACATCTTCTTGCTTTCTTGCTGCTCTGTAACAGTTTTAAACTACTGCATTAAGTTCCTCTTTTCCTTTCCTGCTGGCTTTCACCTTTTGCACTCAAAACATACGAGCTCTTGAAACCTCTAGCATTTGCAATTATCCAGACCTCAGGAAGTGGACTTATTTTTTATTCTCCCTGACATGCCAACAGTTTTTCGTGGGTTAGAGTTTCTACTTCTGAAGTTTCAGCTGTCTTGGCACAGTCTTATTCTGATCTCTCTAACTGTTGCTCTAGATGTCATTCAAAGGAACAACTTCATTCTTTCTTTTATGCTTTGTGGAGAATTTTTTGATCTTTTTTTCCTCCTAAATCTTTATTAAAGTATCATCCATAAACGCACTGTCAACTACTATTTCCTCTTTGGATGCTACACCTCTATTACAACACTGTTACACCTCTATTTCACTACTACCACACTCTTTACAAATTGGTTTCTCAGACAGTATTTCTGATACTGTAAGTTCAGGCATTACCTTAAGCTCCACACAGACAAATTAGGGTTTTTATTACCCACCCCCACAAACTCATTCTGCCAGATCCTTCACGAATCACTGTGTACAGTGGCACCATCTACCATTTAAGACACCAATCTGAATTTTATCTCTAATCTAGATTATCCTTAGGTCATCAAATCCACACCGAGGCTTGAAGAATCTTTCTGCACAATATTCCTCGTATAGAATGGTAGATTCTTGGGTCGTTCGTGAGGCATAATGACAAGAAGGCTGACTCCATGAAGTGTTCAGAGGCTTTATTTATCTATAAGAATGCTAATTTCTATGCAGAGAAAGCTTAAGCATCTAAGCATTAACAAAGGCTATAATACCTACCGAGCAGACTCTGCATCCACAGCTTCCCAGGCAAACTGCCTGGAAAACTCTGGACACAAGACTCTGTCTGGCCAGATCTGTCTGGCCAGGCAGAGCGTCTGCTCTCTAAAAAGTCTACAACATGTCTGCTGCTTCTTCTTGCGCAGTTTCAGAATATATATCAAACTATATTGTTTACATTAGCTGTCCAATGACCTGGGGATCAAGTTCTCCTTGTCCAACCAAGGGGGACAAGGTCATAACCAGTCAGAGCATGACTTCTACTCATGCTCAGGAGAAATGTGGCCTGTAGGACAGGGCTACATAGAATCTTTTAATACGCACCAAATTAATACCCTTGTCCAGATCCTCATCATCTCAGGACTAAATGAATCCAAAATCTTATCCTCTGGCCTGGACAAACACAGGACGTAATCAGAGTGCTACTGAAAAGACCATTCCTCTTGTGCATCACTCCGACTGTGTGATCTCTCTCCTTGACCCCTCCACTCCTTTCTTTGGTATGTCAAATACAAGCAAATTCATGCTGGCTTCCACGGACTATTCTCATTATTATTCTCACTTGGTAATGAACAGCCAACTTAAAATCAGTCTGCAAATTATTATTCATTAGCCTCTTGTTAAATTTTCAGTCAAATACTTCTATGCTTCCTCCCATTATAGTTCATACTTTGGAAGAATTCCCTGAAACACCTCCAAAGCCACTGCATTGGTCCCCTTCAAATCCCTTCTTCACTCATGTGAAGCATGTAGATTGCTCAGGAAAGCTGAGAACGCTATCTTGAATGGCTGATTTTCTTTCACTGTTTCTCTGCAATTCCCCATCTGTCTTTGCTTTTTATGTTACGCTTCCACTCATAACTACTATGAATAATTCTCACTGGGAGAGGGACAGTAGAGTGCCCTTTGTACAAAGAGGTCTCTGTTCAATGACTTTAACTTTTCAGCACTACAGTAATGAAAAGTTCCAGAGGCACAGGAGACTGGGGATTTAACAGCAGCTATCTAATAGAACCTTTGGAGTCAGGAGTAGAACCTCTGCTGGCCCACAATTCCTACAGAGGAGTCATATGAGGCTGAACAAAATCAAGGTTGCCAGTTCAGCCATTTAAGCCGAAACTGTGATTTTGTTCCTCTATGGACCACTTTGCTACCAATACTTAAAAGATGTTCCCCAACAAAACTCTTCTGCTTTACTGTTTAAGTCAGTGTCCAAGATATCAATGATATGAATTAATTATATGAAAATGCTTTCTTTAATAATTGTTCTGAAACAATCATAACATTTAAAAGAATTAAAAAATTGAATGTCAATCTGATTGTCCCTACTTCATATATTATACTGTATTCTATGACATAGCACAGGTTTAAAATATCATACTATGTATTTATGGTTATATTATAAAATAAAATAAAGTAGTAACTTAGTTATTCTTACAATACACTGCAGAGTACTATATATGTCAGCCATATTTCAAGTGTAAAGGAGATTCCCTATATACTGAGAAAAATGTCACTCTACATTCACATCTTCTAGACGAAGTCTAAGAATTTCTTCTTTTGTGGACATCCTCAATATGAGGAAGTTATTACTCCAAACATCATTTCACTCTCAAGAGCTAGTGACACATACAGAGCTGGAGAGAATAGTACTTTCATGTTATCCAAGGCCTTTGCTCTCAAACAGCAACAAAGACTGTATCCAAGATAACACACAAAACTCCCCTCCAAACAGTGATTTACTTCAAATTGCTGCTGCTCCAAAACTATCATGAATTGCAGCATGACTTGCTGCAGTATATCCCTCTACAGACTGTTTGCAATACTGATGCAAAAATTCTGTTCTTCAGGTCTTCAACTGGTTTTCTGGTCACATCATTGTCCTCAGGCTGACAGTCCAACCCTCTACAACATCAAACTTTTGCATACATTTTGAACTTCGGAAAAAATTTGTTTCATATGATTTTTTCCTATATCCTCATTACAACCAGTTTTGAACTCTACTGTACGTGCTTCCTCTATGATATTCCTGACCTCTGAACTGATTGTTCTATCTGTCATTAGTTAAGAACTCCCTCCATTCCCTTTATTGGTCCTCATTCATCACAGTAACAATTTACATCACTGGATAAACAAAGCAAGCTTATACTTGATGCAGTTGCAATTCCCTGTTGGGCTGCCTGGCTTTAAAGCCAGACCCCTTTCCATATCCTCATCCAAGGACCTACAAAAATTCACGGGATGCCATAAGAATCAACTGAATTACATGTTTTTGAGAAAAGTGGAAAAAGCCAAATATACATTACTGTGAGCAGAAATTCAGGGCCACTGCCTGTGCTGAGCATAGCAACAAGTTCAGGGCTGCCAGCTCTTTAAGTGTGAAGCTCAAGCCAATGTTTCTAGTTGACTGAAATGCTTTAAGAACAAGACATTCACCATACAAAAAAGAGACAAACTGCTGCATCCAAACATCTTGCTGGGGTTGCTCTGAAGAGGGTTGGGTAGGAAGGGGTCACAGGGTAAGGGCAGGGGCATGGGTAGACAGGGGCCACCAGCAGCCCCTCAGCCCTGAAAAAGCAGTGTGGGGCTGGGCTGAGGGACAAAACCATTCCAACAGGGCAGGTCTGAAGTCCTCCCCAGAGCATAGCATGTGTCAGAAGAGTGAGACTGAAATCATGGACAATGCCATCATGCCCACTTTGCCCCTCTACCCACCACAGCAGAGTGCTCTGCTGAATGCACCCAGCCAACTCCAGAAACCTGGAGAACAGTGTAGTCTCAATTCAGCAAGACCTTGTGGTCACAGGAACCTGGAAAAGTGTTTTAGATGCCAAACCATAAAGATACCAACTTACACTGTCTGCAGCAAATTAAAACTCTTAACAAAGTATAAAATACTCAGGATGAGTTTTCTCCTGTTCACTTTGTAATCTGCATATATGGATCTTTATCTGTTTTCTACTAAGTCTGCAAACTGTTCAGAGAGCAGACTGCTGTCCTTCCCATCACACTGCTGAAGGAAATGAGGTGCCCTTTCCCACCATGATCCACTAGAGTGCTAGAAGAAATACATGATTTGCTTGATTGATTTTACTCCATTCCTCACTAGCTGTGCATGTCACACTACAATTCTGAATAAAAAAAAATGTCAGTGTGACCCTAATAAGCAGCATGGGATAGAATTTGACTGCATGAAAATCACAGGAAAACCGAGGTGGGAGGCCAGTATCTAATCTTCATCCTCATGTCAACCAACTTGCCAGTCAGTACCACCAAGTGTTTTCAAATGCAGGTCGACCTAGATCAGTAACTTGCCAGTAAAGAAGAAAAGTGACATAAAATAAACAGAAAGCCTCCTACTTCTGTGCCACCAACAGGCTGCACTGTCAGTGACAATCATCCTCTGCTACTCACCACCAGCACACAGCCCCCTCTCATCTGCCAGAACATGGCTTTGACTTTGTCATCTCTATTTGTTCATAGTTCTCTGAATCAACAGATGCTCCATCGCACAATACACACTGTTAGCTCTGTCTGATCAGAGATAAAACAAACATACAAATGCAAACAGAAAACACTTCTTTTCAGGTTGGGAAAAACTGTGTTCCCCCAAATAAAAATAGATTCAGACATCCAGGTTCTTATTTTAAAAGAAACTAAAGCAATGCTGCTAAAACCAAATTCACAACTGAGAATTCCTTATTTGAGGAAGTATGAGCTCAATTTCAAATTCCAAAGTAAAATGCTGCCATTTAAGGGATATACTGAAGGAATGTTGGTTTTGAATGACTATGTAAATAAGAAATAAAGGAAACTTTTGAATGGGTGTGGTCTGTTTCTGAAAGAATAATACTTTTTGGTCAAATGACCGTTAACATCACACAGTTTGCTTGATTTTAGCAGCAAAAACCAAAAGAAAAAAAAAGAAAACTAATCTAAATGACACAGTTTACACAAAAATTAAGCTAATCATTTCACATATTAAAAAAAAAAACCAACAAAAACAAAACAAGCAATTTCATGCAAAAGTAGTTCTGATCATTGGCCAGTTCTTTTTTCTGCCACAATTCCAAGACCAAACTTTTTTCTTTCCTATGGCCAATGATGAAATGGCTGAAGGATTGCAACATTCTTCTGCTGCTTGCAGAGACCCTGTGCTGAAGTGTGGATGGTCCTATGAAGAACAATTAAAGAAAATTTTACAAAAGTTCTTTCTTCAATTACTGAGGTCTGTAAAAACCAACAGCAGCTCCTTGACAAATACAGGAAATGTTCCATAGGAGCTGAATCACCATATAAGACTAAACACTATGCCTTACAGGATGCAGAAGTCAAAAGACAGTAAAAAAAAAAAGCAGTTGCAATACTGCCTTTTTATAGTTCTCCATCTGACTAGTGAGGTAAAAAACTGAAATTTAACCACTTAAGCCCTTGAGTCGGTAGAAGTTACCCATTATTTTAATATATTTTTCAGCTGAGGTATTAACAGACAACAGAGACCTCAGGCCACAATAGATAAGGAAAGAGATCCAGGGAGACATTAACACCTCCACACCCAGCTGGAGGGTCCTCCCTGCTAATAGGCCCAGCTGCACTGACACAACAGGCACTTACAATGGCCCACATCATCAAAGGATCCAAAATATCCCAGGACTCACAGAGATAAAACAACCATTGTGAAACTCCCTGCCCTGGGAGAGGTACAGGGGATATATAATCTTTGAAGTTTGAGACTGAGGAACAACCTCATCAGATGGAGAGAGGGAACAGAACTCCAGCAGGACTGTGGCTGCCACTCTTGAGGAGACTGCTACCATTTCTTCAACAGACCATCATCCCAACTACCAGGTTTTTCCTTTCCTTCTGCTCTGCACCCAGGGGCACCATGCAATGCTGGGGCAGGGGCTCACAAGCACCATGCTGTTCCTGTCTCAGAGGGGCTGGTTGTACTTTGTTCTTGTGGGTCAAAGCAGTTTTGGTATCTTGTGTCATTGTATGTATTGTTATCTTTTTAGTAAAACTGTAGCTCTGACTTGTGGTCTGTTCAAACTGGGTTCATTTCTCCTGCCGGTTTACTTCTAAAACAGCACACTTCCTCTTTGTTTTGTGTGTGTCGTTCATGAATCTTGAACCTAAAACAAAGGCAGTCTGTCAAAAACAAACTCTATGTAACTGCAATGAAAGAGGTTTTACTGGCTCCTCTATTGCCATCTCTAGTTACTCAGTGGTGTATGTGTACCTTGAAGGATTATGCTTATGGTAAAAATAGTGTGCATAGTATATTCTGTAGAGGGCAGAGGTAATTTTGGGTCAGCTGCCTGTAGTGACCTGGCACATGGAATCTGGGAGCTTCAGAGGAAGGGAAAGAGCATGACTTCTCCACAGGCATTGATTCCCAGGATGTCACCCACACAGCAGCTGCCTGCCATGCAGTGTGGGGTTAGTTGCTGCAGTAGGGCACAGCAAGCTCAGACAATGCAGCCCAAGGCAACCAGGAAATCCCAGATCCCTACGGTAAGGAATGAGCAGATCCTCAGCCACTCCTCACTGGTTACAAAATGGAGACAACAGGAGGGAACTGCATACTTTTTACACTATACCAGAGGAAAAAGCCACCTCTGCAAGGACACAAAAGGACACAAAATTGTAATACCTTGTAGGTATTACAATTCTCTTAATTTTGGCTACAGATTTTCCTTTTTAATGAGATACTCATTCCAATTTATTCATTTGTGTTATACTGAAATCTATCGTATAAATTCCATTCAGTGTTTTTGAGTAAGTCATCAGATAGGAAAAGACAAACCTCTCTCTGTCACCTCTCTTACCTCTGTTTTCCAAACACAAGCTTGTCACATAAATGGATTAGGAAAAAAATCCTTTGACTTCTCTTCTCAGTCCATCTTTTGGTAACAAGGAATACTTCTCAAAATATAAGTATGCTTGATGGCTTGTTCAGTTTGAGATATAGTCTCATCCAAGAAAAGAAGCATGAAACTGCTGTTAGAGGAAACCACTAAACAGTATCAAATGCTATGAGGTGTTGGACTTCTCAGAAAGATGGCACAGAACAAGATTTTATTTGTCACAGCAGGAAGACCAGAAAACAAAAGCATCACACACAAGCTGGAGAAAATATCTGGCTTCTATGGCTCTCTCTGTAATGCTACAAGGTGTCTGGAAAGTATCTACACTGTTCATTATAAAATAATACTTTAAAAACCTGTCTAGACATAGAGCAGTACAAATAGTTGGAACACTGCTCTCTGGTAGCCTTTGCCCTTCAACCAAACCAGGTCACTTTTCTGGGTTTTCTTTTCAAGATTCAGACTCCTACCACTCTTAGGGAAAAACACTCTAAGAAACTGTCATGGTTTGACTCTGGTTAAAAGCCGAGAGCCCACACGTAGATCTAAAATTTCTCAGAGAAGGGAAAAAAAAAAAACCCTCGACTTTTGTGATAAGGATTACAAGCAACTGTTTATTAACTACTTCACACAAGCAAAACAGGCTCTAACTTCGAATGTTAAGTATTTACTACTATTACAACTACTACTACTACTACTAAAATCAGAGCTTAAGAGTTTAAGGGTGAGAAGCTTGATAGTTGTTACAGACACCTTTCTCCCCCCACCCCTCCCTTTTAAGATCCTTCACCTTCCTCCAGCAGCTCGGGAAGGCAGGTGTGTGTGGGGGGGTTACAGTTAGATGTGGTCTTTGCTGCTGCGCAGAAGAGAGAGAGAGTCCCACCCCAGCTTTCCTCGTGGGGTCTTTTTATTATATTGACAACAGCTTTCCAGGTATTGTTGTCATGTAAGTCACTTTAC
>WEIV01029083.1:5678-32018 GCA_013390005.1 Calyptomena viridis | reverse complement strand
GGAAGATCTAGAGTTCTCTCCAGAGTCCCAGGCCGATTGTGGGGGGGGCCCCCCCAGGCCAGACCGGTGGAAAAGGCCTCCCAGTGAGGTCTCGACACTCCGATGTCCCAACAAGTCCAGGAGAGAAGAAGAAATCAAAAAGTCCAGGAAAATGCAGAAGTCCAAGTCTCTTCCTTTTAAAGAAAACAGGCAGCACCCTCCCTGGAAAAACTAGAAGGCCTGTGTCTTCCTCTCCCCTTTTCAGCCCATGTCGCCGAAAAAAACCCCACAAAAAAACCTCAAAACCAAAACTGCACAGTAACATAGCAAAAATTGACCTTGAGACAGTAGAATTGTTTTGAAGAGATTTCTCCAGCTAGTTTTTTTCTCTCGGCTCTTGGGGCTCAGTTTTTAAAAGCACAAGATTCACTTTTTTTTTCTCCTGGCATAGAGGAGACGAATATGGGATAATCGTAAAGTCACCCCAAGACAGAAACAAAACAACACACACAAAAAACAAACAAACAAAAAACCCAACTAAAATCTGTTTGCATCTCCAACTTGTGTGGTTCTCTATCCATTGGCTGGTGTATGTGCGGTACTACAACATCCTTCACAGGCAGACTCCAGCCAGTCACATCCTCCATGCCCTTTCTAGCTTTCCTTCAGCCACAGCATGAAGCTTCCCTTCATCCCTGAACTGGGAGCATTGCTGGGATGAGAAGCTAAGGACTAGGGCTTGTGGTCAGAACTGTGGCACCTAAGGTAGTCACCCAGCCTTGGACTTTATCAGCATCTACTGCTAGGAGAAAGGGCTTCAGCTCCACATCACCCAACTGCATGAGGAAAAGAGATGATTTCTCCTAGGTGCTGACATCCAGAAGTTTCACTGCAATTCTCTTAGGCTTATTAAAATAAAATTTTAAAAAGACTACCAAGTAGCATTCCATACAAATAAAACAAGACTTGCCCTGAACTGCTTCAGCGTTCAAAATTGCCACTGACAGCAATGGACACCTGCAGTATCTCCACCAATGTTCTTTCCAGAACGTTCATCACAATGGAGAGGCAAGAATCAAGAATGCATAAGTCATCAGGAGAGATCAAGTTAACGTAAAAGAATAGAAATAGGAAGTCAATGGTTAATGCTACCATTTCTCTTCAATATTCAGCTCGAGAAGCTGTAGAAATGTTCACAGAAAAGCAGGAAAATCTTGTCAAATTGACCCAGCCTTGGTTTTGTCACGATGTAAAGTAATTTTTATTCCCAAATTCTCCTTTTCACTGACACAAAGACCTAGATTCAAGATCCATTGTAAGGTTCCTAACTTCTTAGTCTCTGCTGCTTTTCTTCCTAGATTTGAAAAGAAAGTTTTTTACTTTTTAAAGGGGAATTTTTAAAAATCAACTCAGACTGCTCAGACTGTCTTGCTTTCCTCAACAGAGGCAATTTTGAGGATTCATTATCCACTCCCATGTTATCAAAATAGTCCACCTCCAAATCAGAAAGGATATCCCTTTACCAGAAACAGTAATAAATATATTATCAGTAAGCATGAAAGTGAATAAATTGGATTAAGATTGCTACAGCACATTTATGAAATACCGGAACCAAGGCTCTAATTTCTGTATGCAGCTAGATTCACAGGGGAATTTACACAGTAATACTATTCATTAATAATTATTATTATAATTCCCTTATGATGATGATGAAGGAAGCTTTAATTTGAAAGAGGTAACAATCATTTGGGCCCCAATCCAGCAAAGCATTTAAAAATGTTAATTTTCATCATGAAAAAAACCAACTCGATTTGAACAGGACTGACATGCTTAAGTTAAGATAATCTTGGCTTTGTTAAGCCTATAATGGCAAAATCGAGTAGAAGCATTATAAAAGTAATCCATGAAATCCTGCTAGAACTTGTGCCTCAATATTACACCATTATCATACATTCTCCAAGGACCCGTTTTATTCTGGGAGACTACCAAGTAAAATGAAGAACTTCTGTAGGAATTAATTTGGAAGAAAAAGATCCATTATGGACCCAAGGACTTTTAAATATACAACAAAGAGCTAGATGATCACAAGATTCATATCTGGTACATAAAGCCAAGATTCAAGTGTCTGACCTGAACCCAAGCCCTGAAACAGATCTTCCACATCTGATTTTGAAATGTAGTTTCTTCTTTACTCACATTCTCCAATAAGCAGCTGCACAAGCTCCTTCAGAAGAAACAAAGACTTGGGCTAAGTAATTGGGTGTTCAGTCGCAATTTATAGAGGAAAAGGAACAAACACAAGAACGCGTTTTATTAAAACATCTTGGCAATATCTGCCTTTGGAGTGGATAGGAGCTGATCACAGTAGTTATGGACAAACTGCTAAGCCGCTATAATCTTTCTGGAGAATAGATTGAGACTAACCCTGGGGAGAAAGACTTAGAAGCATTTGTGGACAAAAAGCTCAGCAACACGCACTGAGCAATATGCACCTGCAGCCCAGAAGGCAAACTGTGTCCTGGGCTGCATTAAAAGCACAGTGGCCAGCAGGCCACTCTACTGCCCTCTACTCTGCTCTGGTGACACCCTACCTGGAGTGCTGCGTCCAGCTCTGATGACCCAACACAAGAAGAACATGGACCTGTTGGAATGAGTCCAAGGAGGGTCACTAAGATGATCACAGGGCTGGAGCACCTCTCCTACGAAGACAGGCTGAAAGAGTTGGGGCTGTTCAGCCTAGAGCAAAGAAGGGAGCCCTTAGAGCAACCTTTCAGTGTCTAAAGGTGCTTAAAGAAGGCAGAAGAGAGACTTTTCACAAGGGCATATAGTGACAGAACACAGAGGAATGACCTTAAGCTGAAGGAGAGTGGGTTTAGATTAGGTATTAGGAAGAAGGTCTTTACTGTGAGGGTCGTTAGACACTGGAATAGGTTGCACAGAGCAGTTGTGGATGCCCCACCCCTGGAAGTGTTCAATGCCAGGTTGGATCAGGCCCTGAGTAACCTGCTCTAGTAGAAGGTATCCCTGCCCATGGCAGGGGGGTTGGAACCAGGTGATCTTTAAGGTCCCTTCCAACTCAAATCATTCTACGACTCTGTGAAGGAATCCAATCCCTTTTATCTTACTTGATGCAGACAGCCTGCCTCTAAGGCTGTGAGCTTGTCACAGAATGTCAAGACTCCCAAAAACTACCTACCCATCTGCTTAAAAGAAGCAGTGCATCTCTTCAGAGTCCCCTATGGAAATTTGTTTTCTTTTAACCAAAGACTTTCTTTGGCACACTGAAAATCAACAAAAATTAAAAAAAAAACAATCACAGTGTTCAGCCTTATTGACATGTATCTTCCTTTTTTTTTTTTTCACCAACCATGAGAACAGTAGTGGTCAAGGAAGAGTGTATTTGAATTTCTGTAATATAATTTAAACTGCATTCATCTGCAGCAGAATTAATTTTGAAGAACCCCAATAAACTGACTGTCACCAGTTTTTGAGAACATGAATTATTTGCTACCTTTTTATTCTACAACATCTGATCATGCTTTCCTTTTATTTTTTTCTCTTATTGCAGACCAATTAAACTCTCTGTATATATATTTTAACATTTCATTTTATGTACAGAGTCCAATAAATTCATCACCAGTATCTGATAACAAAACCTCTGTCTACACCTCTTGTATGTCTCTTGCTCTATGTTTGACCGAGATTTCTCCTTTGAAATTAATTCAACACAATTAGGTACGAGATATACAATGAGGAGTTTCGCATAAATCACACTTCGAATGCTCTGTCCACATTACAGACACTTTCATAATGTAGCCTACCAAATTCTAAGTGCAGGTTCCTACCTCTCTTCTCCTCTCCCTGAGCAGTCAGTGAGCAGGAGCTAGGTTCTACTCCAGTGTACAAAGCATTTAGAGGCAACCATTTCCCATCTTTCTATATACTGCACATTTATATAACACACATTTTTAATTGCTCTTCACAACTACCTTTATGCTTAGATTATTAATGTTCCTAAAGTAACGTTGATGGGTTTCAACATTACATACTTAAAACTTTTAATCTCAAATCACACCACTTCCCTCTGCCTACTTGGAGCATGCAAAACAACCAGAAAAAAAAGGACACCATATTCAGGAGTCACGAAACTAGGAAAAGATGCAAAGGACGTTTTAAGGTTTACATGCTGCATGACGTTTCAACTCTATTAAATATAGCTCAGTACCAGAAAATACGATTACTAATATCATTAAGTGTATTAGAACAAATTATATTCGAGTTGCTGAAAGGATAGGGCACTGCTAGTGGAATGTAAATGGATTGCCTGACTCATTCACGCTGAAGGTTAATCCTAGAGGTTTCAGAAACCAAATGGAATAAAAGCAAAAACCCCCACATCACCACTGAAGAACATTTCATTAATTATATGCAATTCTGTATAGCTCCCAAACTTGAGGCAAATACTTAAAAAAAAAAAAAAAGGGTGACAGTCTAGACTAAAAAGTTTATCTGTATGCCATGTGCTGCAGGATTCTGCAGAGATACTTGGCTAACTGTGGAAGCAGCAGCAGTAGAGCTGTCCCCAGCCTGATGGGAAAGCCCAGCACCTGATGTGGTTGCTGCACTACAATTTTATATAACAGTCCTTCCCATACTGATAGCAAAAACACACCAGACATCTCTAACAGGCCATGGCATTGTATAGACTGGCTCACACAAAACAAACTGTATTCCATATTTCATGACTATGTTGACATTTTATGCCATACTCCAGCTATTGTCCTGATTTGAGACCTGAATAACTCCTCTGTATTGCCTTTCCTTCTTCCTCTCTTTTCTTGAGGTATATCACTTTCCTTTCAAATAAAGGCTGGAAAGAAGCTCTGTTGTATTTACAGAGATCCTCTAAGATAGAAGTCTAGCCGATTAGGGCTGTTGGAGTGTGCATGTACCCCGAGATCCTGACATACTACAGATGGAATGCATACTGCAGGCAAACAGAGTTTAGCTTCATTTACCCCAATCCTATCCTAGTTAAGAGCAGCAAGTAGGAGCCTAAAGAGAAAAATGTTTGGATTACCTTAATGAACACCTTTGTCCTCACTTTATGCTAAGCTTATGCCCTTAAACACAAAGAAATGTATTCCCCTTATCCTCTCTCATGGAATAATCTGTGGCTGTTCCTTGGAATTTTATTAATCTCTTTACATATAAAGGGGTTGACTTTAATAAATAATTTAGCAAAATACGTTTCCTTTTACTAATTTAAAAAACCCCGTTTTAAAATAATTGTATAACTACATCTTTATAAGTACTTATAACTACATTCTTTATAAGTATTACTTGAAAAATTAGGTGGAACTTTATAGCCAGATGGTCATTTTATATTGATGAAATTGTAGTTCTCCAGTTATACCTTCACTGGAAGTTTTGCATCTGCAAAATGAACTGTCCTAATCAATTAATTTGCAGAATAATTAAACTGTCTGTCAAAACATTTCTCTAAAATGCCTACCTATTGATACTTTTGAAGATAGTGTCTAACATGTCCCATATGCTTTTATGCCTTTATGCTGCTAAATCATTTACTTTTGGTTTTGCTTCCAGGTTCTCTTCTTTGCGCTATTTCTTCAGATTTCACTCATAGTACTCCTATTTTTATTAAAACTAATTTCAATTTAGGGCAATACCAGTTTTTCTGTGTCCCACATCTTACCACAGGCTCTTTGCTGAGCTGTCTGACACACTAGTGACTCAAGGAAGACAAGCCAGTGGTGGTCATGTCTCCACATATGGGGAACATGGTGCATCTCTGACTGCCTGTCAGATAGAGCACTTGAAAAGGCTGTTTTGTTCAGCTCAGCCTGCATATGGTTCATTATTTGATTTCCACTTCTCTTTCTTCTATTTTGATGCTGAAGGCCATTCCAGGTTTTATAAACTAATTTTATTCTTTGTTTTTAGAAATTATTTATAGTACTCAAGTCTTTTGTCACAATACATTAATATATTGATAGTAAGGAAAATAAGAACACAAATTACTAGCACTCAGATCAATACCAATGGCTAAATATTTAAATACACTGTGATTCCTTATGAAAATATGGGGGTTTTAAATGGTCTTCTGGAGTGACATTCTTACAATATTTCAGAGAGCACTAATGCTAATCTTTCAAAGACCAGAGAAAAGTATTTCTGAAGCCACAAGTCAGACTAGTGCCAGAGAACAAAACCAAAAAACAGTTCACAGCTAATAATTCTAAAGACAAAATATGAAGCAAAATGTCTTCAGCTGCATTAAGCATTAATGTACAAGCACTCTCAATTTACCTCTCAATTTCATTTTCATCTTAGAGGCATCATCTCTAAAACTACCTATTATGGGGGTCAACGGCTGGACCAAGGACCCCTGGACTGAGGATGAATTGTCAAAATTTTGCCCTTGATCAAATAAAAATGTATCCATAAAAGTTATGGAAAGTTCCAGTTAGGCTGTGAAAAACCCCAGTCATGCTGAGCAAACAAGAAAGAAGAACAGGCCACAGAGTAAGCCGTAAAATAGAAGAAAGGAAGGAAGAAAAAAGGAAGTTAAGCAACATATTGTTAGTTATAGAAGGTTGCTGCTTTAGCTAAGCAGAAGTTAGCCATAAGGAACCTATTGTATTAGAATAACCTATTATGTTAAGATATGCATGCATAATGCAAAGTATAAAAATTGCTGTCACGTCATAAACTTGGCTTTTTGCTCGATGAATGTATATGTGTGTGTGTGTGTTGCTTTGTCCGTCCGAACAGCGACAACCTATTTGGTGAATGCAGTAATTACATTACTTGAACACCGAAATACAAATGGTGAAATGAAAAAAATATGTAGTGATTTGTTCCTCAGCCAACAGATGTACTGAAACAAGATCTCCTACAGACTGAAGTCCTACTTCTCTCATGCTCCTTTAACGAAAAAAATTCAGCTTCTCTCCCACCACATGTACCTCCTGCCATCTCTTCTGGAGAGGAGACAGCAACTGCTGTGCTTAGCCTGGAGATATGTATATGTTGATTGCTGCCAAGGAAAATATGTAACAGCTTTCCACTCAGGAGGGCATTGATTTGGGTTTTCCCTCCTTCCTAAGCCATAGTGAAACTTGTAAGAATTATCTTCAGGACTTGCAGAAAGCCTCCTTCCTATGTTTCAGGAGCTAGATCAGCAGTTCAAAACCTGATATAGAGGACTGATGGGCAGAAAGTGATTGTACAATCCTTGTTTCCTTGGGAAACAGTAAAATCTTACATGAAATTGAAGCTCCATTATATTAATAGTGCTGACAGCACAAGCTCCATGAAAATGTCAGCAGCTTATTAAATTTATTGAGGTATGTAACCTAAATTATTGTCCCAATACAGTTAAAAATACATTAAAAGTACATCTTGAAATGTGTATTTTGAATTTTAGATGTACCCTGCATGCTATAGTTTATATATTTTTGTGTATATGTTAATGTAACTATATATAAAGTATGAAATAAACCCCCAAAAGTGTTTGAATTGTATTGATGATTTTTTTTTTTAAACTGTAGATCCTCATCAAAATAGAAATCAACCCAATTGGGGGATGAGATACTGCTGATCCTCACACACCTCCAAGGCTCAGCAGTTGAGTACGAACTGTCGGCAGTTGCTACCACAGCCACGTCTGAACACAGACCCAGAACTGGGCCTAAACCAGGCAGAGCAAGGAGCTGGAATGGTTCACAAGCCAGACGTAAGAGCCATTCTGTTGGCTACTCAGTCATGAGTCTTCACAGCTTCTGCGTCTTTCTTAAATTTTATCATGAATATAAACAAGCTTTAGTTTTACTCTCTATTGAAAGAAAAGGTCAAACAGGATTTGTCCACCCTACTGCTGTCTCTTCCATGCCTGCCCTAAGGGTGGGCTGGCTTTGACCTGAATCTCGAGTCTCTGAGATTCTGCTCTTTTAGACCCAGAGTTGCTTAAACATTTCCTTCCTAAACCCCATACAACTCTTTATTCCCTTTTTAGTTACACCCCTGAAGAACCACTAGTTCAGGGTTTGGTTTGAGCACTTTAGACAAATAACTCTCCTTGTCTGTGTCAGGTGGTTTCCAGTCAGTCAGGGAAAGCCTCTGAAAAATTCTCTGACACGCTCCTGGTTTCTGCACTCCTCACAAGGAATTTCCAGGTTCCCCTTCCCAGCCCTGCACTGAGAGGCATCGCTCAGAGTTGAGCAGTATTGCTGGCAACTATCTGCTTGTTTTACCTGTAAAAACATCCACAGTCTGATTGCTTCTGTCACAATTTCCCAGATGCAGTTTGGCTATTACATGCAAATGCCTCTTATGAACTGACTGTACAAAGCTAAATGAAAGCCTCCTGTCAAAACATAGATTGTGATAAAGATTGTGTCACAGAACTGACACGGAATTCACACAGACATATTCCCAGCCTGCACAAACATCACTCATTTTGAAAAGTACAGTTTTCCATTCCTCAACAAAATGAGGGGAAGAGAGATCAGAAATACACAAGTTGCAACCCACACCTTAAATATAATCCTCAGACAATTTCTTTAAGAATTAGTTATCAGGAGGGAAGTAACTGAGAGCAAGTTAATGTGGCTCAGAGATGTACTTTTTAATAACTCAGCAGAATTTCCCTATAAAAACTGATAAAATTAGTTTTGTTAAAGAGTGCTGAAGACACAAAAAAGCATGAGCACTCATACACAGCTGGAACACCTAAGACATGCACACAGTCACAAAAGAGAACAGGGCTCAATAGACTAAGCAAGAAGGAGACTTCAATTATAAATCATAGCTGAGTTTGAGCTTCAAAACAACTGAAAGAAAAATGAAGCTGAATCTCCTCAAACATCCTAAAATGAAACACACACCATTGTTATGGGTTTTACTACTGTTTAATTTAAGATTAAATTCTTTATTAACTCCAATGCATGTTGTGTTTACAGAATATTTTCATTTGGAAGAATATTTTCATTTTCAAGCTCTGTCAGGAAACAGAAGGAACATTTTCAAGATAGAATCAGGTCTGTGGTCACAAAGCAATATTGTGCTGGCATCTGCTGCCATATTCTCTTTCCCTGTGCAGAGGGATGGTAGCTGTTGAGTTCTTCACCCTGAGTGTTTCATGTCCATGATTTTTTATGCAGAAAAACTACTAATTGCTTATAAGATTACTGCAGTAGGGTTTTATTTTTGCTAGGGTTATGAACAGGCAGGTAGGAATCCATACGATTTGTAAGGAGCAGAAGTAGTTGAAGAACCAGTATTTTCAGTCTTAAAATTGCCTTCTCTAGGCAAGCCTAAGTCAAGAGAATAAATGCTGGTGCGAGTTTAGTGGCCTAAAATCCTTAATGAGAACTGGATTTCAGGGGAAGCAATTACTCCAGAAGGATTAAAACAGCAACATAGAGAGAAAAATGAGCTAAGAAAAATGGGGTAATATGGAAAGGAGGAGAATGAAGCAAAAAATTTCAACAGAAAAATAGAGATAGGAAACACTTGGACCATCTAAATCAGTTGGTATCCCACAGCAGCATACATACATCACTTTGCACAATTTCATACTTTGAATGTCTCTTCTTGACAGAGCTCTAGATTTAAGTTTCAAAACGAAGTCATATCTAGTGAAAACAAGCAGTCCCTGCAGGGCATCACTCCTCTTGCTTCTGCAAAGAACATTTCTTTGGCCAGGCAGATTTCCTTTGCCACTTCTCAGGTGAAAAATGTGTCCAGCTCTCCAAAAGTGCTTTGCAGTTACAGTCTCTGGTGACAGTACACTTATATCTATCAACATCAAACAATCCAACTAACACCAGTTTCACCTACAGGTGTGGAAGCTACTTTTCTGATACATTATCTATCCTACAGCTTATCTCCTGGGAGAACAAACAGCTAACTTGGCTGCTGCCAAAACAGATTCACTGCTTTCCCATCAGCTCCCACACAGCTCTTCTCACTAGGAGAGCAGCACAGACTAGACAGCAGATGTACTCTCTCCTGTCCACACGTGATGCACATCCAGAAGCTGAACCTGTAACACCATTATTCAAACTAATATTAGATTTCTCTATGCTACTTCAGCAGTAGCCAAGTGACTCCTAATCTAATTTGCAGAAGTAATAGTTGAAATCTTAATGTTGTTTTGGCATTTGCAATGCACTTAAAGGGAGATGCTAGTAAGTTTTTGAAAAACTTTCAAAAGTTAAAACAGTAGCCAAGATACACTCCATATTGGCTAAATACTTCACATGGGATTATTGAGTCTCTCTGAAGTTTACCCTGTAACATCAATCAAATATCCAAACCTACAGCATCCACTAGAGTAACTCAAATAGGTATCATCCAGAAGAGACCAATTCAATTAAAATCTGTCTTGCTTGTGTATACCCATTAACAACATGTGTGTATAGACATGTAGGTGTAGGCAATTACATTAAAAAGAGATAAAGAAGTGTTAGAAACACTGCTGTTTAAACTACCATGGTGCAGGATTAGCAGAGCACATGTAACTCAGCTATTTGTTATACCCCATCTGCAAAATCAGGTATGCACTAATGAATCATTTAGAATTCATACTTGGATCAGATTCTTATCCAGCTTTTAGTTATAAAGTACTATGTTTCTTCTATCCTTTTTCAATTTTAGAATGGTATTATTTCAAAGAATAAGCATGAAATCTTATATATAAAATGGAGAGCTATATCACAAAAAGCTTTCAAGCAAACTCAGCAAGAATCAGTAAATCAGCTGAAGGTGCACGTCTAGTGTGAAGTTTTAGCCACCCCAGAAGAGATAAACAAGAGACTTATATACTAATACATAAATATTATTAGAATTACTATGCAAGTTATGCTTTTACATTTGGTATTATTAGGACCAGTACATGATGTTAGTGAAGTCATTTAGTCCTTGAATCAACACCTCAAAAGAATGTTTAAAGAAAAATTTCTATGTAGTCACAATTATCAAACATGCCTCAGGCAAGACCTAAAGAACATCAGCCTGTCTGGTTTATTCAAAAGAAAGCTAAGATGAAATAGTGTATTCCACAAATACCAGCAGACAGTAACAGATTTCATACTAACAATATGGTTTTAACATCAGCTGGGATTCATACAGCCTATTGTTAAAAAAGTCTGCAGTGCAAACATTAATCTCTGATGTCTTCATCTGGAGTACCTTTATAGTTAATAAGCATTTTTAATGCTGCAAGTATCAACAACTGGAGCATCTTACTGAGACGTCTTTGAAGAAAAAACCCAACATGCAGTTCACATTATTGTCTGTATCGGAAAAAAGTTCTGTGGTCTGCAATTGTCTAGGGGCTGTTTTTGTGTCATAAATTCTATGAATAACACCTCACTTGTGTAATTCTTGGAAGCTCCACTAAGCAATATTTTGCAAAGTTGGTCACTTTCTAATGAAAAACACACTTTGTTCTTGATGCAAAGTGAAAAGTCACATATCAAAGATGTCAACATTCCTGCAAGGCCATTTGGTACACTCTATTTTCATCCATATGAATCTCTTCTTATTTATTTGTGAAAGCCAGCAACACATAGAAGTGTTAATATTTTGCCTTGATTCAAATAGCTTTCAACACACCCATAATCTAGGTGCCTGACATAGACCCTTCCTTCCTCAAGAAAAGGAGGTGATATCTGACCCCAGCATCAATACCACCAACTAGATGGATAATATTCCTACCACAGATTCTTGACACGTGAACAAAGGAAATGTTCTGAGCATCTGCAAATACTCTGCAACTAATTTACAATACATTATGTTGTTTATGCAACAAGTACTGCTTCTAAGAAAAAATCCAGTTTCATTTCCTTTTGCAAATGGAGACTTATGGATTATTTTGGGAACTTGTATACACAGTCTCTGTCACTTCAGTTACTGTGTTTCTTCCAAAGGCTACTGCTTTTTGTGACCAGCCTAGCAAAGACTTCTCTGCACAACCACAATTCAGAAACGTCTATGCTTGACACTCACTATTTGCTGCTGATTTGATAATAATTCTATTCACTGCTTTGCAACAGCTATATATATGCTTCAATACTGTCCTAGCAGAGTCAAAAGGTTTTATCACTAGTGGCAGTACCACCTGGGAGGTGCCTTTCAGTAACGTGCCAGTCACATTTTAACTCCAAGCAGGATCTAACAGTACTGAGGCATGTTAAGAAACTGCAGTGGTAACCACATTAAAGCACGTATGTAGCTGCAAACACAAACTTTTTAAAAATTATTAATTTCTGAAGCCACACAGTACTACTTACTTCACAGGAAAATGTGTTGAAAAAAGAAATATAATTGAATCAGGTGATCTTAGTTTGATGTACTTCATCTTTTCACAGTCCCTACAGTGCCAAACACTCAAGGAAATTACAAAATAAGTTTTCTGAACAGAAAAATGGCAAGATAAATTACCTGGGCTCTCGCAATGTATCAGTGTGCCAATCAATAACTCCATTTCTGCAAATTTGCAGCAGTTTTAACAGATGTTGCTGTGCACAGTATAATTGTTGAAAAAAAAAATCTGTTGGTTTTCATTTAAAGACTAAAATCTCAAAAGCAAAATTACTGTTGGTTTTCATTTAAAGACTAAAATCTCAAAAGCAAAATTAACTGCAGTGTTGGGAAAGCTGGTGCATATCCAAAACAGATCACAGTTGAAGATCTTTTATGAAGAAGACAATGTAACACACTTACATTTCTGCCAGTTACACTGACTGCTCCATGAAATGAGCAGACCACTTCAACAATACAACAATAAGAATGTGGAGCAGCAGAAGTCAAGGCAGTTGAGTAATTCATGTCTCTTGAGAGGAATAAGGCACGATTGCACTCTCTGTACTGGCTGGCACAAACTCTTGAACAACAATCTACTATGTGGAAAATAGACTGGCCTTTGTACTTTGCTTAGGCCTTTACCAAGAGCATCGCTCTTAAAATACTTCAGTAATTCACAAATAATACCTCCAATATAAAAGGCAGCTCATAGTTATAGAAATTAATGTATAGTAATCAGAATGTATCTTATGAAGGCCATTCCAGGAAAATGTTGATTGGAACTGTTTGCGCTCATTTGAACATACTCCAAATGAATTCTGCAAAATTGTTGAGAAGTATTTAGTTTGAAATAACAGTTAAATCCAAATACAGATCTAATCTTTCATGCTTTGTGGCATTGCAATGTCTGATTTTAACAGAAAGAGATTGTATTGCTTCACAGAAATACAACTATATATGGAAAGCATTAGTTTTGAATGTCTGGATATTTAATAAGCTCATAGCAGACTTCAAAGAGCTTTGTTAGATGAGATGCTACAGCTTATGCAATAATTAACACCATTACTTCTGCTGAATACACAAATAATTATATACTTGCACCTCAACTGTCTCTTCAAACAGATGAGAGTCATCCTGCTTGGTCTTACCACGGAATCATGTTTCTGAGTCAGACTGTGGGAGAGGCACAACAGGCACCTTGTGCCACCTGCCTGCAACCAAAGTGTCCTACGTGCTGGGTCCTACTAGGGAATGCTTCTCACTGGCAGTTCCCCCAGTCCTGAACAGAACAAGAACGACTGGCAGACCCTACAAAACACTGTCTAATCCCTTAAGGTCAGAGAGGAATAGGAAGGCTGCAATGTTGTATTACAGCTGTGCTGCCCTCCCCCAGTCTTTCTGTCATTTTACATGACAGGCACTGGCTAAAGATGGTGATGAGAGTTATATGCTCAGCATATGACCTGCTGCCTCTCTGCATTTCAGGACCTCAGGAGAGAGCTGTGCAGGAGACAGGTGGCTTACTCCCAGCTGCTTCCTTCCCTGGAGAAAAGTACTGGATTACATTACACACCTGACCTGTGGCTTGTTGTGGCTGCATAGACCCACAGCACTACCCAATGGCACAGACAGGTGCCCTCTCCCAGCAGGAGAATAAGCAATGCTATCTGCATCTGCAAGGAAGTACAGACTCCTGCACTTCTACCCCCCACAACTCTGTAAGGACCTTTGTCCTTCACTTTGTTTTTTTCTTCCAGACAAAGAATAAAAATAATATTCATCTTTACTGATGACGTTAATAAATTAGAAACAGCAGGAGACTGTGGCCATTTCAAATGAAGATAAAAAGCATCAGGTATATTCAGCCGCTCCTGGGACCATGAGCTCATTCATACAGAACAATAAGCAATTCTTCAATAAGAGAGCAACAGCATGTGCCATGCCAGTTATGGGCTTATAGGTAAGACAAGTATAACAGCATGTACTTGGAAAACTGAGTGTGAGGAACAGGGTAACAGAGATGGATAAACTCTCAAATAGAAAAGGTGTGTGAAAACAATTTGATGTACCTCATCTCAAATACCAAACAGGTTTCAGGAATGAAAGATCTGTCTCATAAACATTTGTCCCATGGAAAAAAGATGTATTTATATGCACAAGGGACAGAACTGCTATGAAAGTCTGGCTGCAGCAGCATGCATTGCTGCAAGTTTGAGAAACACACCAGCCTCCCGCATTGCCACACAAGGCCATCACTTCTGGTGATAAGAAGCTTCACTTACACCTGTAAATCAAAGAACCTAAGCACAGTTCTGGAAGGAGTGGAACTATTACAGTGTGGTACGATGCCACACTCATAATCCAAATGGAAAGGCATTGCCAAATGTCCGGAAACTCTGACCAGGCAATTGGAATCACAAATAATAAACTGCACTTACATCTTTGTTAATGTAAAAATTTATAGAAGGTAAATAAAACCAGTTGAACAGAAGAGTTAACTCTCTCCAGAAGTTATGTGACAAATCAAGGTCAAAGACTGAAATCGCATCTAAAATGTACATAATTTCACTGGCACTGAACATTATAGTCATGTCATACTACACAATACTTGTATATTCATTACACAGTACATAATGTATATATTGTCATATATACAAAAAATCATATTGTAATTTGGAAACAGACAAAAGAGACACATAAATATTTGACTATGTAAGAATAAATTAAACAGTAAAACTGGAGATTTTTGGGCTGTTTTTCAGACAGGTTAGCTAAGGATGACTAAAAAACTAAGTCAGATCTACATTAATTTGTTCATTAAATTAAAATGAACCAAAACAGTATGTGAAACAGAAATGCGAGGAGGTATTTCACAAAAAAACCCTTAATGCATAAGAAGAATTACTGTCATTTGCTTATATTACACAGATACCTTGGGTTCAGTACTACAGAAATATTCAACAAAACAGCTTGTCAATATATCAAAGACACCAAGATTCAGACTCTCAGAAAAATTTGGGCTAGACAATGTTCACAAGAGTCACTATAGCATTACTCTGGGCTGGTGTTTTCCTTGTCTGGCAGCGGAAAATGAATGAAGTTATGGAAGGTAAAAGATGCAGAAGCTAAACGTGCCAGTACTAACTAACTTTAAGACAAGGAACCATGTTTTGTTGTTAGAAGCTGTGACTTCTTCTGGTCCTGTTCTGCAACAGAACAGTGAATTTCACTTTAGGCATGTCAAACCATATATTAAAATGCCTCTTGTTTATGTTTATACTTGAATGATAGTCCTAGGAATATACATTAACCTAGTGTAATTGTTAAGTCTTCTTCAGGGAAAAAAGTCATGCCTGCACACCACTAATGAAAACCTAGGCATACTCCTATAGGCAACTAGATGGTCTAGAAATCACTATGGTCCCTCCACTGAGCTGCCACTGTTATTTGAATTGTCCATCCTACCAGACTAGTTTCCTCAGAGGCATGCCATGTTCCTTATTGCAGTGTAACATGATACTATAAGTAGCCTAAAGTTATTCCACCTTCATATAGTGAATACAGTTATCACTGAGCTATGGGCCTCCAATTGCCCAGCAGCTTATACATATATAGCCAAGGAAGGAAGGGCTTTAGCCTTCTCCAACCTGATCACTGACTACCACCTTCTCTGTTTCAAATGTACAGACACTGTAGAACCCAATAGGTCATTTCTGAAGAGCCAACAAAAATATAGATCAGGTTCTATGCTTTTGTATTATACATATGAAAAGCTTGTTCAGTGTGGCTTTTATGGCAGATACAGTCTCAGCAGTACAGACTACTCCAATCCTCAAATAGGAACTGACGGATATGGATATACATATAAAATATCAATTCAAACCAGAGAAGCATTTGAATCAAAAACCTTGCCAAAAAACCTAATGCTAAAATGTTATATTTCCATACAGCTAACATTTAAAGACTAATCACATCATTGAGGTCAAAAGCACAACACTACTTCTGTTCACTAGTTCACCATACATTTATGAATTAATAACGTTTTAACCACTTTTGCCATTGCCCTGGAACTAATTATTTGGTCCTACAAAGCTTATATCTTTCAGTTTGTTACTTAAACGTGGTAATACATAAATACTTTAAAACTGTATGTAAGAACTGAAAAAAGAAAAGTCACCAACCTCTGATAAGGTGGGCTCTGTTTCCATGCAGATCCAGAGGCAGTACCTAGAGCTGAAAAAAAGACAGGGTTTAGTTGTTTGCCCAATGCTCAGTTTTTCAATTATCAGTTCTGTTGGAATTTGTTAGGCATATTTTCATAACATTCCGTTACAATCAGCTTTTCTCAGATGTTCATAACATTCTGTTACAATCAGCTTTTCCCAGATGTTTCAAGCAATTCATAAACATGTTGGTTTCCAGTTAGTCACTTTCTTGTCTAAAGATAAGACATACTCATAAAATTCTACCAAAATTAAACTTTCAAAGCAGAGTAAGCTTGTTTTTATTTTTCCTGATTGTTATATAAGCTATTATAGACTACCTTTAAAAATAAGACTGAGTGCACATTTAGCTATTTTTTCAAGTTATTAATACCTTAGCAGAAACACTTGATCCTAGAGCTCTCTCCTGCAGTAAATCAGACTGAGATGCCTGCTCAGACACGTGTTGGTATACTATCACCAAACTTACTTTCTCCAGCACATTTCATTCTTCCCTCTACAGTATCTCTGGTGAGCCCTCCTTTGATTTGTTTCCATCCATCATATTTTGGCATGCCCTTCCAGAAGGATTAAAAAAAAATTATACAACTTTGGCCTTGATTTTTTCTTCCCAAACCTCTGTGATTCAAGGTTTTAGATACTGTCAAACCACCTCCTTGTAAACTACTCCTGAGACTGTGTGGACAAAAATAATTTTAACTTCTCTTACAGAGCCACAGACAGAAAAAGACTCATTTTGCCATGCCTAAGTTTCAGCCTTCATCCACTTTCCTGCTGAGTACATATTTGCATTGTCACAAGTCTTAGTAACTCTGAAATCTGGTTTTCAAGAAACACATTTATCTCAAGTAGGAAGTTGTTGGAGTAACAATTTATTTGGTACACCATCAGGATAATGCAATATATTCTGCCTTTCTTTCAGACCTAAATAAAGAGTTTTACATGTTTGCTTAATAACTTATTACCTGGGGTGGAAATTAAACTAAAATGCAGAAAAGAGCAACATTGAGATTCTGAATGGTTTTCTGAAATAGTAAGCATTTAAAGAATGTCAATTTCTTATTAAAGTTCCCTCGGATAATTGTATTTTTCTAAAGTAAAGGCTTAAGAACTATTTCCTACCATATTCAGTGAAACTCCCTATCACTACTATACTTTCTCTATATTATTTTCCAACATCCATTTGTGTTATGCCAAACTCTGCACTTGTTAATAGATTTACATCCATTTATTTCAATTGAAGTTTATGACTGCTGTACAATGTAGGAAGCAAAAAACTGGGAAGAAATCAACAGATAGTCCTCACAGCTCAGCACCTCCCTGCTTGCCACATGCACAGTGGATGGAGATGCTCCAGCAAGATCTACTCCTGATAACTAAATAAGCCATCTTCCACAGACGACTTTGGGTACTGCCACAGTATACTCCTCTTTCATATTTAAGCAGCAGTACTGGAAGTCTCATTATTTGTGTCTATTGGTATCTGAATTGAGCCACTGAATCAGCTGGGAAAGCAGTGGTATTCATTTTATGAGGACATACAATACTGTATCAGGTTTTACTAAAGTACGATTTCAAAATTTTAGCTCACATTTTAGCTTTTTTCAGTTTTATCCCACTCTTCCCATTCATTGCTGGCTGTAAAAACTAATGAAGTGATTTGCCTGAAACTCCACACATGAAAATTTATAGAAAAAGCACACAGAATTTTAGATCATCTTTGCAGATCTAAATCCACTTCAGCTTCAGTCACAGTGTGAGGCAAAAGAGAGCTGTGATGGAGAAAGATTATTGCTGAACACGATAATGCCTAACCCATCATAAGTAGCTCTTGAAAAAGCCACTTTCAGACTATGCTGATCAGAAGAATCCATCAGTTCAGCACCAGATACTGGCTGTGCACAGCAATGGCAAAAAAGGGTCATTATAAATTAACCTCCAATCAGAGAAAAGCTTTTTTTATAGTACTTGTTGTATATATTAATCCTTTGTGGATGACATTATAGGAGGAGTCATGCAAAACATCACCTATGGAAAAGAAATATGGGGAGAATAAGAACTTTTCCAAACTGAAAGACAATTACTTTGTTTACATCAGATATTTGTATATCTAGGCTCTACTTAGGAATGGCTTCTGGATGGGAATACAGTATGCAGAGTCCTGCATAAATAAAAAAAAATTGCATTGCTTTTTGTGCATGTCAAGGAGATTTTCCAAGCTTCAAAGATACACAAAGCTGTTACCTACCTAGAGATATTAAAGCTCAATTGAAAACCAATATGCTACTTTGTCACACTAAATAAATGACCTTAGTACCAACCATAAGGCAAAGCATTTCTAAAGGCATAAACTGCATTCAAATTTAAGTTCTGACTCAGAACAGTAAGGACTTCCGATGTTTTTCTAGTAGCTTTCATCAAAGCTGTTAGTGGCAATTTGCCACCCTTCCGTAAAGCCTTCCCTTACATTTTCACCTAATCCTTTTAAATGTTCTATCTCTTTTCATGTTCTTACACTTATGGCCTTTCCCACAAGTTCTTCAGCAAAAAAATTTTTAAAAAAGGGAACAGGTACTAGAAAGTCTCTGTCTAAACTGTATTATTAACTATAACAACAGAGCTGGACTAACATAACATTTGTATTTTGATTAGAAAGTTAAGACTATAGTTAGGCTAAAGATAAACCCTTAGCTTCAAGACTCACTACTCCCCCTGCCCCTGTAACAGGAGCACAGTCCCTGCAGCCCCAGGCTGAGCATCAAAGCCCCGCAGAGTTCCTGCAACAGACAGAAAAAAATACACTTCCAGCTGCCACCATTGAGTTAAGATGAGGTGAGGAATTTTTACATCTCATCACCTTCCACGAGCTGCAGGCTATTTCAATAGCTATTGAGTCTGCAAACAGGGGCAAGCAAGATTCGTGAGCAGTGGAGGTCCAAGGTCTCTCCCTGCTATAGGCAAGTCCATTGAGAACGCAGGTTAAAAACAAGACAATTTTCCAGTGCAGAAGAGAAAGCTGTTAGTGTGCTAAGAGCCTCTGTTACTCTTGCTCCCCATTTATTCTGAATTTTACACCTGTCGCAGTCAGGGGTCTCAGCGGCAGAATAAAGATGCAACATAATCTCTTGAAAATCCTCAGGCGAACTCTGAGGTGTTCTATTAAAGCTATCTCTAATACATCAAAGCTTCAATTGTCTAGTTTACCTACCCTGTAACAGACCCTATGTCCATGCCACGTAGACAATATGCCTATCTGCATAGACAACATGTCTGTGTGCCTAGACAAGATGTCTGTCTCTAGACAAGATGTCTGGCTGACTATGCAGCAAGCAGCTACATAACACACTATAATGTTTGCATTAATCACCCAATGCCCTGAAGGTTAACTCTCCTTGTCCAACCACTAATGTCCATAGGACACGGCCTGCTGCAGCTTCTCTGCCAAATATGCTTAGGCCCCAAGGTGCCCTGCTCCATGGCCACCACATACAGCCCAATCCACGACACTTCTTTCACAAGGAATTAAAATTGACTACTATTAGTTATGCATTCATACTGGAGGTGTATCACAAAGCAGAGAGACAGATATGACTCCTGCTGCGAAATTACAAAGTCTCTTATCCTGAAAAGATTTATATATCAGGAACTCTGTTCATGCAAGTAATCCTGCAAGACTGGGACCTTATTTAATCTTTTTTCAGAAACTGAGCCCATAGCTGTTTATATCATTGTTCTACCAGTAACTTAGTCTGTAGTGTTGCTAAGACAATTTCCAACATATTAAAATATTATTGAAATAATATAAACAATTTACACTTGAAGAGCATATTGTCTAGTCCAAACAATACAGAAGAAGATCTTCTCCATCTCTTAGGAAATCTCTAACTAACCACTTTCAGACAATGATGTTACTCATCGGAGAGTGCAGGACAGAAACTGATTCTGGCAAGGCCAAAAAGATCCGCCTGTGGCAAGCTAAGTATCACAGAATTACAGAATATGCCAAGTTGGAAGGGACCCACAAGGAACATTGAGTCCAACTCCTGGCCCTGCACTCATTCCCAAGAGTCACACCATGTGCTCAAGAACACTGTCCAAACACTACTTGAACTCTGACAAGCTTGGTGCTGTGACTACTTCCCTGGGGAGCCTGTTCCAGTGCCCAACCACTTTCTGGGTAAAGAACCTCTTTCTAACATCCAACCTAAACCTCCCCTGAAACAACTTCAGGCCATTCCCTAGAATTTCTGTTGTTATAAATACAAAAAAAAGATTAAAAAGATAAAAACAAAGATGCTTGCTATTTGACAAAGACACAAAATTTCTTCTTTTTGATTAAACAACCCTAAGTTCTAGAGATCTCCAAGCTTGTTTTGTTACTATTGTTTCGGAAAATGTGGTAACATAAACTTTACTCATGTAAGTCACCATCCTACCACATACTATAGCACTAGAAAACATTAAAAGTCTCTTTGTAGCATCTTGTGTGTGTGAGATGTAGTATTGCAAATGTTTTAGCAGGGCATAAGTTAGAACCACTCTAAACTGCAAGCCTCCTCATTTCTGTATTACTTTAATGCTCATGTTTGGACAGCCATAGATTATACTTTGAGCATTAGATGCATGAGATTTCATGAGGTTTCCCTCTTCTACCCTGTGATGGTTTTGGCTGGGATAGTTACTTTTCTTCATGACAGCTTGCATAGGGCTGTGTTTTGGATTTGTGCTGGAAACACTGTTGATAACACAGAGATGTTTTAGCTATTGCTGAGCACAGCTTGCAGAGTCAAGGACTTTTCTGCTTCTTGTACTGACCCACCAGCGAGGAGGCTGGGGGTGCACAAGGAGCTGGGAGGGGACACAGCCAGGACAGCTGACTCCAACTGATCACAGGGATACCCCAGATCATACAGTGTCATGCTCAGCACATAAAGCTGGGGGAAGAAGGAAGAGGAGGGCATTTGGAGTGATGGCATTTGTCTTCCCCAGTCACCATTATCTGTGACAGAGCTCTGTTTTCTTGGGGATGGCTGAACACCAGCCTGCCTATGGGAAGTGGTGAATTAATTCCTTGTTTTGCTTTTCTTACATGCACAGCTTCTTCTTTACCTATTAACTGTCTTGATCTCAGCCCATGAGTTTTCTCCCATTGACTCTTCCTTTGATTCTCGCCCCCATCCCACTGGGGATAGTGAGTGAGCAGCTGTTGGTGCCCAGTTGCCTGCAGGGGTTAAACCATGACATAGTTCCTATCTTGGTTTGGTCCCAACCCCAAATGACTCAGACTAGAGTGGACAATTCCATTCACATATAAGCCATAACATCCAGACAAGTGACATCACCCTGTGTACTAGTTCCTTGTAAGGGTGTATCTATGAAGAATTAGGTGGTATTTCAATGAGGTACCAGTATTTCAGCCTAGGGTGGTATTTCCAGTATTCAGTAGCAAGGATGTTCTTCTTCACCACTGACCAGAGCAATTGCTAGTACAGTTAAAGTTAGATATGAAAAGTGCTTTCCTATTTCCTATTTCAAATATGTCAGGAAGTGGAAAAAATCCAATGTTTACTGACTCCCTCATTCTCATGTATTGTAGCAGTACTGTATTTGCTCAGAAACACAATTTGACAGTCTGAAAAAATGGCTGCAATAGAAGCATTTGTTGAAATAAAAATCATCAAATCAAAAAGGTTTGCCAAAGTGAACCAAGCTCAAACAATTCATCAAGTCTCCAAATTAAGGGTTGTCAAAGATCTGTACTGTATTTCTTCTAGTACATAAAAGAAAAATCATCTTTCATCCTCAAGAATAATGTTAGTAAAGCGCATTCAACCCACTCAGGCAGAGTTATAACAACCCTGTTCACCTCTGGACATGGAGATCTTCAATTTGTCACAGTAGAATTTGATAAAAATGTTCTGAGAAGTGCCAAAATTTTCAGATTTAATCACCACTGGAATCAATAGAAAGAAATACAGCAAGAAATTATGAGTTCTACATCATTTAAGCTTTCTGACTGCTGACTTCTGGGCCTCAGTGGCAGCCTGCATTACCGTCTAAATTCTAATTCATCTGGTCTAGAAAGAGTGATTAATTTCTACTCCAGAGAACATAAAACTGTCACCACCTCAAAGTATGTTCCACAGGCCTGGATTTACTTGGAAGAGGAAGGAGTTGCATCTGCCCTTGTTTCTATCATGCAGAACACCAATTAAACAAATGATGCAATTCTTCATTATAGGATTATAAACCAGTCAATGCATGCTCAAGAACAAAAGAGCGATCTGGATTTACCTATGAAAGGAGAAACATCGTATCTGCTCCTTGGGAACAACCAACCAATTTTTGCTAGGAGTAAGAGGAGGACTGCCTTAAACTTTCTGCCAGGTAGCAGGATGGTAAATAACTTAGTCTAAGAACTCAAACTGGTAGATAAAAAGAAAAGTCACTAATAATTCTGCAATCCTCAAGGTACTAATTTGTTTCTCTAACAAAATCAGATGGGATATCCAACATATCACTACTACAAGTATCAAGCCTCAGGAATAAACATACTACTATTTAAATGTATGCAATAAAATAGCTTAAAAAAGAAAGAAAGGATTTGGGTATTAGTTTTTATTTATCAAGCATGGCACTGAACAGAATATGTAAAAGTATAATGCATTAGAAGCACTTCATTTTTATTTGTGAAATATTGTTATGACATTTTTATTAAGAAAAAGTACCTGTAAAAAAGGACACAGGAATGTATACTTCCAGCTCTACTAGCAAGTAAATATCCTCTTTTATATCTGACTTGTTTCCACATTGTTTAACAATTCAACTATGCACAGTACAACAGAAATACTTGGCAAATTTTTCTTTGCATTTATTTACATACGCACAGAGCAACATAAGTTTCTGCACGAGTAGGTGACTGAAGAACCCTTAGATACACTAGTCCTACAGCTTCACTTGTCTGCATTGCCTCAGTAAGAATTCCAGCTCCTTGCCTTGCCCTGCAGAATTATACACCATCCCATGGCACCTACAACTGATCTCCATGCTCTGTAAATTGTCCTTCACTTAGAGTGTCCCCATAACCTGCCATGTATCTTAAGAACTGAGTAAGATGTAGCCAGGTCTGCAGGCGTGTGTGCTCTCAGAACAGGTAACCATGAGGTAACAATGAGGTTAACACTCCTTCTTAATATGGTCAGTTGCAGTAGTTCTGGAAAATTCCATGCTTCCTCAAATTTGAATTAGAAATTGCACAATAGGTTCAAAAGTTACCAGAGAAACACCAGTGACTGTAGAATCACCTAAGTATAATTTTCTTAAAAACAAGCTAAACAATATGCAGGATTTTGTTTTTATTAAATTAAATATTTCTCTGGAAATTATATATTGAATATTCAGTATTTAAATATTTCTTTGGAAAACGAGTTACTGACGAAACCTTTAGCCTGCCATGGGCTTTCTCTGCCACTCTACTAATGTAAATCTCATATTTATATATAGCCAGGAGGAGGTCAGATCTTACTGATTCTCCTTGACAGGGAGAAAACTAGATTCCTTGCCCTGATTCCATTCTTTGCTACAGATATTTGAATGCCTTTCTATGGCTCTAACAAGTCTCAAAATGTCTTCTGTTGCTTAGATTTCATACGAAGATAGGAATTAGGAAAAATAAACGTTGATTTCACTATGTGATGCTATGTGTAAGAAGTTTCTCTCTTGTCTATTTATAGAAAGCTTGTACCAATAAAAAGACCATTTCTTCCATTAGGGCTCTGATAAGAATTGTGAAACAATAGCCAAATTCTGCTCTGACTGAAGTCACTGTTAAAATTTCCACCAATCAAACCAGATACAGCTTCCTGTACTAACTGTATGATCTCCTAGGTTTCCCTTTATGTGCTCAGAAGAGGTCATTCATCATTGCATATCACAAAAGTACTGCAACAACAGATGTACACTGCTTAGAAAACTCTTGCACTCTCAAGCATGGTGCTGTGAACTTCCCCTCCCTGCCACAGTTCCTTGAAAGCAGAGAGTGTATGTTTGTACAATCCAAAAATGATGGATTGTATGATGTGCAAAATCTAGATTTGATTCATTGTTTGCTTTTGTCCTCAAAGGAGCACACATACATCAGCCATATGTTTACATATCAAGGCTATGCTTTAAAATGAAGGGTTACGTCAGACACAGTAACTTTAAAGGAAAGTTATCATTTCCCTTTTAATAACACCAAAAGACAACACATTCTGTTTACACTCCTGTCAAACTCAAAATCTCTTTGTGTCAAGGCTGAGTTGTGCCTCACAACTGGCTGAACCATGGCTAATAAACTTTCATGCCTCCTGTAAACTTTGGCCTGGCCTGAGTGGTGGTTTATGAAATCTGGCTATACTGACCAAGTTAGTAGGCTAAAAGTTAGTGGCCAAAAACAGCAACAGAAAATTATAAATGTCCCATGTTGTAGAGATTGATGGACTACAAAACATGCATGTATTTTCCCAAAACTAAAGGTTTAAAGTGTTACTAAACATTATTCATACTGATACCCCTTTACACAACTGATAAGCTGGAAGATATCTTTTCCAGTGGGGATACCATTTTTATTGCAAGTGGGAACTGGTTCCTCCAATCTATTTCAGATCTTATTACTAGGCTAGAAATTAATTTCTCACATGTTTTGTTTACATGGTAATTCTCCAAAATAAGTTACATGATGAAAAAAATGGCACAAATCTTGATATGTTTTTCAGTTGGAGAAAGGGCTTTGAGATGTAGCAATTTTTTGAGTCAGCTACACATTTACTGGCAGGGTGGGGGAGGCAAGATAAACCAGTAATGAAGATGATGAGGACTTTATATGGATGAGAATTTCTCAAAGATCAAAACGGTCTATGAAATAAGAAAGTGTCTGCTACAGAACCAATGCAGCAAAATCTGTATAAATGGCAAACAGGTCTTTGCTTACTTATTTTTAGGGGTGTCATTTAGGAAACGACTTTTGTTTTCTTTCCTGGTCTGCTTCCCATAATTATGGGGTTTTTTTATGAAAAACTCCTCAAAAAGGCTTGTTTTCATTTGCCTGAGTGGTTCAATCTGCTTTTTATTTTATTACCTTTTTTTTTTAAGTTTTATTAAGGAAACCCTAACAATCAAACCCAGGAGGGGTTTGTTTTTCTTAAATCTAATTTCCGCTGTGTTATTACTTTTCCAAAGCTTGGAAAATTAGGGAGGGAAGTAACTCCCAAACTCTCATGTCCATCCAGTATGGTTTTAAGAGAATTCTGACCAGAAACTCATTTGCTAGATCACGGTGTTCCCGAGCAAGCAAACTACATTTCTGAAATTCACATAATTAAATAATTTCCAAGAAAGCTATGCTTAGTAGAAAACAAATAGAAGAAAAAACCTGCTGTGATTCAGATGGGCATGGTGACAGATTCATTCCTAAAAGCAGGGCATATTCAAACTGGGAACGCTTTTAATAGATCTTTTTTTCACAGTTAAGTCTATTCAAGTAAGTAAGGTTTAGGACAGCTAGGAAACAGAAAAAAAAATACAGGAAGAGACTAAAATGCTACATGCTGTTTTAGTTGACATGTCACAAAATCTGGCGCTCAGTTCTGTATATTCAATGTCATTCAAGAAAAGTATTAACATTCACGAACTCTTACTCTCTTATGGTTAGAATCCTGTTGTCATTGGCTCTGCTGCTTCTGTATCCTTAAGTTTCATCTTTCAAAACCAAAGCTATTTCAAAATTATGGTTTTACTTTCAGACAAGGAAATCCACTAGTAGCAT
>WEIV01029080.1:45716-65643 GCA_013390005.1 Calyptomena viridis | reverse complement strand
ATTCCTGGAGCTCTGGCAGTCAAACAAATAAAATATAAAAGACCAAGAAATTCTCCCCCCCTTTTCACAGGTTGGTTCAAACCTTCCCTTTTTCATGACAGTCTTGTGCAAGAGATGGCAAGGAGATAGGCTGATTTAAGGATTTCTTTTTTTTTTTTGTTTGAGAGACCTTTAGTAGCTGGGAAGTTAAGGCTTAGATTTCTTTCCCTTTCCAGCCTTTTGGAACAGTTTACTCCCTCAAAAGATAACTGTTTCACAGACAACCTTAGAGCCCCTGCTAATAGGAGAGGCACACTGTTAAGAAGGCTTGGAGAGGAAAAGGTTTTTGCATTCTTTCACGCCCAGTGTGTGCACATGCCATTAGCCAGTGTTCTCACCTCTAGAAAACAATTTTTTCCCAAGTCCTTCCACTGAGAATACCTGCATTATCTTCCTTTACACTTGGTCAACAAGAGGCTATAGGATATGTTGGTAAGAGCCATCTTCTAGAATAAGTCACAACAATATTCTGAACAAACTGTGCTGGAATAAATAATTGAGCTTTACAAATATTCACATTTCAGGGTTCATTTTGTTCCTCTTTATCTTTCTCTTTTCTTTGTGACATTAGTTTTGGCTTTGTAAATTGAAAACAGTGGAATCTTTTTGAAAATGTTGCGCTGGGTCCCTTGTTTAGACATGTGAATGTATTTATTCCATTGTAATCTTTCCAGTGAACCAGATGTGTTCCCAGCCTTCTTTGTTTTTGTTGAGGTCTTCTGTACAATTCCTGAAATAAAGATGAGCTGTTGGTATTCTTTTCTTCCTTGCTGCTTAGCAATGCACATCTCAGATCTCTAAAACCCCCTTTTTGACAGTCAAAGCAACAGTCCTTTGCCAGCGTGATGTCTTTTGTTCACCCATGATGAGGACTAGTGAAATATGGACTAAAGATGTTTGTAATGCTGTATCAGCGATGAATGACCACTTGAATGGTTTTTCCTGTTTGCTTCACACACAATTATAAGGGTGATGTTCTGATTTTCCTGAAATGAGTTCAGGTTTTGGTGCTTCTCTCTCCTGCGTGTCTTTCATACACTTCATTATCCTTCTGACTTGTTCTTTTTTCCTGTCGTTTCCCCCTCAATATAACTTATTCACACAGGAGTTACAAAATACTTGTTTTAGTCACCCATGAAGTATATCATGCTTTGAGATTCAAACTGTGACTGTAGCTATGAAGAGCTTATAGGATGGTTTAAAAAAGAAGCAATTTTATAAGTCAGTGAAAACATTAGGCTTGTAAACATTAATGAATTAATTGTCTAGATTTTTTGTAGTGGTTGAAAGATCAGTTGCAAACTCTGCAGTGGAACTGACATTTTTCACCTCAGCTCCTGTTCCCACAGTATTTTAATCAAGAAGCAATTGGCATAATGTAGTTTAAACTGTTATGTAATCAGTAGTAAAAAAACAAATGTGGAAATCCTCTGCAAATATGTCTTATTTAAAAAGAGATAAAGATATTTAAATCAGCTATGTCACAGTCATTTCTCATTTATAATAAGAAAGAAGAGATTTTTTTCATGGTGATGAGCTCTTCGGATCTGATATTTAAGTTCAGAAGTTTCTTAAGACCTTGGGGGAGCTAAACCCCATCAACTCTGACAACTATGGCTTAGTCTTAGAGCTTGATGAACTTTAAATAAAGAAAAACTAGCCTGGAAGGCTGGGGTGCTCAGCATTTAGGAGAATGTGTACCTTGCAGGGATTCTGATTTAGGTTCTTCAAAGGCTAAAATGTACATTCATGTGCAGTGGTGCTTTTTAATGATGGTGCTGAAGAAGAGAAAGCATCTCTTTGGACATTTGATATGTGTAGGAAATCTGTGGATGAACAAGTGCATTTCTGCTTTTTCACAAATTAGACAGGATACTAATTTCAGCCTTTCTTGTGAAATCACATTTCAAATTAAGAGAATCTTTCCTTTTACTCCTAAACCATTTTTCTTGATAGTATATGATTACTGCTGTATGGGAGAAATGGATGTACTAGAACTTCTTCTAAGTGTCTAAAAATACTAGGATGCCAATTTAACCTTTCACAACACTTATTTTGTTGTGGTTCTGTAGATGTTATCATTCTGATTTAGGAAAGGAGCACAAAGTAAAGCTGTTTGGATAGGTTGACAGCAAGCTAATTCGTAAAACAAACCCTTTTAGATAGAATTAGGCCATTGAGAGAGAGTTTTATGTCTTGGAAAGCAGAGTTTTATTATTAGTTAGCATATAGTGTCCAAAATGATCTATAGCCAGATTTTCAGCTGTATAGAGTCACTCAAACAACAAAAACCAACCAAAAAAAAAAAAGGCAAAAAAAAGAAAGAAAACAAAATGGAATGCTTTTTTTCATCTTGAAGTGAAGGAGAAGTGGGAATATGTCATAAGCATTCACCCCTTCCTGCCTTAACCCTGTGGTTAAGCAGGAAGGAAGGCAAAAGAAAAATGCTGAAATAATGATTAGCCATTTGAACAAGTGTTATTTCTTTTCTTTCATCTACAGTCTACAGTACTTACAATTTATAGATAACTCCATGCAGCATAAAAAGAAGCTAAAATGATTATTTGCTCAGCTCCAGTTATGCAATTGTTCATGATGCTGGATATTACAAGGACAGTGATTTATTTATTCCAGAAATTGTGTCCTACAGCAAAACCATAGCCAGCCACTGTGCAAGCTGTTTGAAGGTGCACAGGACTACCATTCAAAGTCACTGCATGAGCCTCTCTAGTGGGGATTTCATGTTTTTATCCAAATTAGTAGGAAAGTCAGTACTCAGTCTTTGCCACCAGAGGTCTTCAAAGAACATATTACAAATATTTTTCCAGTTGTTGCAATGAGATGTATATCTTCCAGTTACTGCTGACAGAAGTAGCTGGGAGTAATTTACTCAAGTACTTCAGGTCATTATTTGTCTAAGACAGAATTTGTGCCTGTCAGAATTGCTGCTGGAAAATTGAAACAGCTCTGCTTGTTTTACATCTCTGTGTAGATTATTTCCTATTCCCCTGTTCGATGTTGTAGAGATTTTGATAGTGATGAGTTAGCAAGAGATTCTGGTTGTTTCTTGAACATATGCAAACTAAAGGAGGATTTCAACAAGCAAAATTTTGTGTTCCGTCAGCTGGTCACTAAAGGATGTTGTGGACAGGAGCGAGTGGAAAGGGGTGAGGGTGACCTTGTGGAGGAGGCTGTCTCAAACCAGGCCTTCCTGCAACATCATTGCTTATAGCCCTGCCAGTGCAGAGCCTGGGTGACAGAACTCCTTCTGGCCACTGCCTGGAGTCCCCTCTTTGGGTTAGCATGCTTAGCCTGGTATTTTAGGTCTGTCTTTCTGAATACCGTGGGACAAATATATTTCTCTCTCCCTTTATACATTTTTCCCATGCTTAAGGAAGGGAAAAGAAATCTGGCAAAGTAATTAATTTTCAAAACTAGGTTCCTTCTTTTTGATTGACTTTATATTAGCATATGATGACATTTTACAATAATGTAAAGGAGAGGCAATTGTGTTTCTCTTATGAAATATATTCCCAGTGATATTGGAGGTCTTTTAAGCTGATCTAAATAAAGTCAATATTTCAGTTGAATGAAAGTGTTAGATCATGTCAATTTTTACTGGTTATCATGTATTCATAAAATATGAGGATTTTTTTTATAAATGAAGACTCAGATGAATTTATTTATGAATGGGGTTTTCATTTTTTTTTCTTTTTTCATTTTTAATGAATGAAAAAGCAACAGGGAATGAAGAAGGGAATGTGATGATTCTGTTTTCTATTTGCTCTTTTTGTGCCTGAAAAACAGTCATTATTTTGGCTGTCAATATGATAGAGTATCACTGAGAGTTTATTAGAGTGAGAAAGAAAAAAAATGGGGCTGAGCCTAGATACTGCTGTGCTTGGTGATGTGAATATGCTGAAGGAGAGCTCCAGTATTAGGCTCTGGTTCTGTTACAGATGAGAACAACTTCCTCTTTACCTCTCCCACCTCTCTGCTTGAGTCCTTTTAAAGCCAGAGAAATGCCACATTTTAGCAGTGGGTCTCCCACAGATAGGAACTTCTAGCAACATGGAATGAAATAAAAAGATATGCAAGATGGACTTCCATTCAAACCTCTATGTGACTGCCTCCAGCCACTGTTCCCTCTGCCACCTAAAGAATGTTAAGCATGGCTGGGCATAGGGCACTGCTGTCTCTGTTCCCATAAGAGCCTCGTGTTTCCATTTTACTAGAGAAATGATTTCCTAAGCCTGCATTTTTGAAGTATATATCATTGGCTTCATATGAGGCTTTGATGCCATCACAGGGCAACAGTTTTACTGTGTGATTTTTGGAATTTGGGAACTTTTATATGCCACTTACATGAATTGCTGCTACTATCATGAAAGCCTTAGAGGAAGCATCAGCCTCCAGCTATAGAACTGGCACATTGTGGAGTTGGATGTAGTCCTTGATAAAGTCAAGCAAGCTGTCATACTGTAGCTGAAATTTTTAGGAATAGTTTTCAACACAAGTTAGGGAAGGGTTCCTAACAGACCAGGTGGTTCATGAAAATACTAAGTCAGTGTATTTTGTCTCATCCATGATTGAGTAAAGCATCCATGAGGGAGTAAAGCATTAGAAAACCAAAACAACTCCATTTAGTACCATATACAGGGAGTCTTGATATATGAGGTACTAACTGAAAGGAAGGTACTAACTGAATAAACAAAAAACTTTTGCTTCATCTAATGGACAGCAATGAAACATGAACAGTTAAAAGGCTGTAATGGAACATACCAAATAGTCAATAGAACATACCAAAAAGTAAAAAAACATGCCAAATATCTGGAGTGAGACCATTCCTTAGATTTCTGAGTCAATTAAAATCCAGGCATATCTCTGATAAAGTAAAGTAAATCTCAGATCCGCGAATACCAGAACCATAATGTGCAAATATGTCTTCTGAGCAAATCTATAAAGTCTGTCCTTATAGGACTTATTGATAAGAATCAAACACCATCATATGACAGGTACTTTTAGACAGCTGTGACAGCTGAGAGTTCCCTGAAATCCTCAGAATTTGCAATAGTTTTTAATAATATCTGACTGGCATGTTGTAAGAAAATATTAGTTCTACTTGCATGTATTAATACTGCTCAAAAAAAAATTGGGTCCTGATACCTTTTTTTTGTGATGATTTTTATTATATACATCAGTAAATCCAGTAAGTAAATGATATGCAGAAATCTGGATCAAAAAAGTGCAAAAGATATTCACACCTATATAGAAAAAATGTATTAAAAGGAAAGCTGCAGAATGTCAGGTTTTAGATGTATCTGACGATGGAAATCCTTAACATAACTTTATAATCACATAGTTAGGAATAAGACACACAAAACCAGTGAATATTTGAAAAAGCTTAGGTTAAAGCAGGTCCCATCTTTCTTTCTGTTGCGTGGAGGAAGGAAGGAAGACTTTTTGAAATATATTAGTTTTTCCCTACTTTAGTCTCTGGGGACAAAGCTTATGTGATTGTAGTCAGTATGTGTGTTCAGTAACAAGGGTATGAAAGAAGGAAAGACAAGTTTATTCCACTTTTGTGAAAACAGCAAGTGTAGTAAAAGACAAAGACACTAGAAGTGCAAGACCTGAATAAAAATTTTCAGAATTATTTTATTGTAAGGAAAGACCAATCTTAGAAATACCCCAGTTGTTTAATGGGGCACACAAATCAATCGTTAATCAAATGCAAAGCATGGTCTGTATTTAATTAAGCATGAATAGTTCAGACTTCCTGGGAACTCCAGCTTTGCCTGAATAACAGGTAATAAGCATTTCTGTTGTTGTTTATGGGCAGAGATACAAATCCAAGAAATTACTGTAGTCTCATAAGGTGCGAAGATATACAAATCCCCAACACCAATATATAGCCATGGCTGTCTAATAAAGCTTGACATCCTTGGGACTGTGGTTCTTTCTCTGAGGATTAATGTTCAGGTTAAATGCTCATTCTCTAATTCTAAGGGGTGCTGGTAAGTGACTGCATATGGCTTCACATGTCCATTTGTTTAAGAACAGACATTTTGGTTTCCAATAAGGAAAAACTCTGAATAGAAACAAGGTATTGATAACACAGTATATAGTTTTCTTCTATACAGTTAGAAAATCTTAATCTTAAAATGAGTTCAAGAGTTTTGCCCTGCTTCTGTTGGGAAACAGTTCCAGAACATATATCTTTGGTAGATCAAGAACCTTGTTTTCATTCTCAGACTAAATTTATGCACAGTTAATTTATGCAGTTTTATTCCATTGCAAGGTATGATCTTGTAAAATACTGAGTGCTGCCTGTAGGAAGCCAGGCAGGTCCAACTTCCTTAACTGAATTTCGTCCAAAGAAGAACCACATATAGAAATGGAAAAAGGATCCGATTGGCAAAGAAAAGTGTATGTTGGAAGTCAAAAAGAATAGGAGTAAAATGAGGCTCATGAGAAGTTAAGCTAAATTTAGCCCTATAAAGGAACCCAAAGCAAGTATTTTGTTTATTGGCTTTTTTGTTGTTTTGAGGATTTTTTTTGGTGTAATTNATAATATATAATAATAATATATAATTTATAATGCATACTTTTCACATAAGTGTTTGACATAGTAATAGTTATCATACTAACTGAGCTAGAAAAGGACGAGATTAGTGAGGAATTGTGAAGCTTAGACTTAAATAAACATTGGTAAAATGAGCTGAATGGAATAGAATAGGCTGACCAGGGAGGTGGTGGGGTTATTGTTCCTGGAAGTGTTCAAAANCATCCCTGGAAGTGTTTAAAGAGACTAGATGAGGCACTTAGTGCCATGGTTTAGATATGGGATGGTGTTGGTTAATAGGTTGGACTTGACGATCTCAAAAGTCTTTTCCAACCTAATTCTGTGATTCTGTGATAGGATCTCTGAAATGAACATTTGTTCTGAAAGACCTTCTCGAAGGATGCATCTTATGGTCAGTGTCATTTAGTGTTTCCACTAATGATTATCATTGAAGGGAAGAAGAATTCTAATAATTTTTTTGAGACAAAATTGGGAAAAATCATCAACCTAACCAGTACCTGACATGGGAAATACCTAGTGTGTTTGAATACTGGAGTTCTGTAGATAAGATAAATACAGTTTACACATAGGTGATGCCATAAACTGAGGGCTCATTAACTAGAAAGAAAAAAAATCTATTTGTTAATCACATAATGACTGTAAGTCAGCAGTTGGCTATTGCTTCAGGGGGGACAAAACAATAATAAAAAAAAGCATATGTAAGTGTAAAATATGTAGCAAAGTGTCTTTATATATACTTAAAGGGACAGCGTTTGAGACTATTAACAGTGGTGCCCAAGCCACTAATAGTCTTTTGGAAGACTGCTGTTCAGTCACCTGTTTTGGAAAGCATGGTCTCAGCCTGGAGCAAGTGCAGAAAAAGTCTTCTAAGGTAATCAGGGAAACACAGGAGAAACTGAAGGATTTTGTTTAAACTGTCAAAACAAAGGCAAAACAAAAACAAAACAACGCATTGCAAAAATTAAAGAAAAGGCTAAAACCCTTTACACTTGGAAAGGAGCAGGAAATAAAAATTAGGTACTTGCCCCGAAGTAGTCAAAATTCAAAAAGGTTTCCAAATTTCTTACAGATGATATTATTGTTTTGTCTGTGTTTGCCTAGCCTTATGCTTTTTAGCAGGATAGGTAGTGAAAGCAAGTAACATAGATGGCTCCCAGACAGAAATCAAGAATTAGGTTATTACTGTTGCTTTTAGCTATATGTGTCAATTAAGCACAGGAGGTTAGTTGGTACATGAGCTGACTGAATATGATACTAAATGTACAAGTAATAGATGTGTCTTAAAGCAGGATGATTTTTAACAGGTTAATATTATGAGGCTGAGATATTACATGTCTTCCTTCTCATTTTGTTAGATGTTAATAATTTGCTTACATGAATTTCATCCCAAATGTTTCCATGTACTTGATCAGTGACTGTTCATCATTTTCTAAAGTCAGAGCCTTGTGGTGAAGCACTATTAGATCTACAGGACAACAGAGGTGAATTTTGCACAAGCTGCAGGTATTGGCCAAAAAGACAAAAGCCAGGAAATGGAGTTGGCAGTATCATAATTGAATGAGGGAACAGCCTGGATTTCTCAGTGACTAATAGTAGCATAACAGCTGCTAATTTGTTAAAGGTGTACCTGAAATGACCTTATTTATATAAACTTTTATGGAACAGAAATCTGAAAATTGGAAATGTGTAGATGAATCATAGGTAAAACTTAGCATAGTCAAGGTATTATTATTTGAGAGGTAATAAGGTCCACTGTGGTTCTCTAATAAAATACTAAAAATTAATATATGTGGACACACTTGAGCTGTAGAGATTTCTGAGAAACACAAAAATGAATCCAAATAGCTTAGTAATCATTTCAACTGAAAGAAAAAGTCAACTCCTAGAATGGCTTTTCCAGGGTTGTCTATAATTATGTATTTATCCTTCTAATATTTATCTTCACTGCCATGGCCAAAAAAACCTCAGAAATATACATAATTCAAATAGTAAAAATCAAATGAATTCTTATTTGATCTTATCATGTTTATTCAACCAATTTCTTCAATCACCATGGATAGTCCTGTCATTTTCCTATATTATTCCACTTTTTCATTTTTTGATAAATCTGTATTCTCCCTGTTTTGTTAATTTCCTCTTATTCCTCTGCCTGCTGCTTAAGAATCTCCTTTAATATCATCTCTTACTATTATTTGAATTCTTTCACGTGTATCCATGGGTCCTGCTTTCCTTCTTTTTTCCTTCCCCATTCTTAGTGTTTGAATAATATAAAGTACTGTGAAAGCTTTTGCTAGCTTCTCTTTGCAGGCAACTCCCAAGCTTACCTCTTCACCCCATTCTGTCTCTCTCAATTTAGTTTCACATTTCAGCCTGTCTTTCTGGATGTGGTGTTCTCAGTTCAAACCCAATATTCTGAAAATGAACTATCTTTGGGTTTTTTTTTAGATTATCAGCATTGCTCAGTTCTTCATCCTCGCTGGTAGTTTGTTGTTTCTTTGGTAATTTAAACTGTGGCATGTGTCCTTTTTCAGCTGCATTTGTGCTGACTTGAAGAAATCACTGCTATCTGTCCCCAGAGCCCCTCTTTGCTGAAAGCATTTGTCTTTTCTACGTCCAGTGGCTGAGGACTTTTAGAACATATAATTTAGTCTTAGTCTGAAGGAACCATGTTATTTTAGACAGTGCACTTCAAGTTTATTGTGATGGAACTCTGTTCAGGAAAAATCACATGAGCATTTTGTGCGGATGCTACACTGGTTCATAACCTCTTCCAGAGGTCAATGACAGCCAAGAAGGATTTTTCTGGGAGTGTTAACTCGTAGCTGGTAGCAATCTGTGTACAAAACTATACCATAATAATAATGATAAATATAATGATATATCATATCATAATAGAACCATATCAGAACAATGGTTTTCATGTATTTCTTTTCTCCATTCTTACAGACAGATATGTGTAGAAGTGTCACTTTAATTTAACAATTTCCTATCATGTCATCTAAATTTAAAAAAAAAGAAGAAAAAGAAAAAGACAGAGACAAGTGGCCTCTACAGTCTGGAATAACAAACTGAAGGAGAGGAGGAAAGGTTTCAAAGCCTCCCTAAGCTGGGCAGCAGGGAACTCTAGAAAGGGAGAGTCCTAAGGTGACAGAAAGATCTTTTTCTCATTATCCAGGATGACACTTCTCTCTCTGTTGTGTTTGCAATACAACATCATCTTTTCAAGCTAGATATGTAAGGTTTATCTACACAGGAAGTTGACAAGGAGCTGATCTTCACTTTCAAACTGGTCTAAGAAGCTGTGGCATTTTTTGTGCTTCACAGCTCAGTAGCTGTACAGCTCCTCCCAATGTGTGAGGCTCCTGTGCTAAATTCTCCAACTGAGGAATTTTAGACCTCATTTTTCACTTTGCCCTTATCAGCAGACAGTATGTATCTTACTCTAAAGCTATCTTATGGATAGAAAAATACATCTTTTTGGGGGATAATGGCAAAGTGATTGAGTACTTGGGCAAGCACTGTACTTCATACTCCATCTATTGGTTATGTTTTAACTTTCCATTTAGAAGGACAAAAAGGAATGCATCCAGTCTTCTCTGTCTTCATGACTGATCTTACCACTGGACTACTTAAAGACTAAGAGAGCATGTGAGAGGAGAAAGAAGAGATGAGGCAATATCAGCAGCAGATAGCTGTTGTCTCTAGGGAGAGGTTTGAGAGAGCACCATCTGATCAATGAAGAATTTCTTCACTGAAAGGGTGGTTAAGCATTGGAACAGGCTGCCCAGGGAAGTGGTGGACTCATCATGTCTGGAGATGTTCAAGAAAAAACTGACATGGCACTTAGTGCTATGGTCTAGTTGAGAAGGGGGCTTTCAGTCAAAGGTTGGACTTGATGATCTTGGAGGTCTTATTCAATCTTAATGATCCTTTGATTAAGGGGAGAGAGAGAGAGAGAAAGAGAGAGAGAGATGAATTGCATACCTCTCCCTTTCTAGAGTTCCCTGTGTGTATTCAGAAGACATTTAATATGCAGGGTACTCCACAAAGATAATGGTTATTTTTAAGCATCAGAAAGATTAGACAGAGTCTGAGCATGGGGTAATCCTGTCTGTACCAAACTATACCAGATCAAAGGAAAGGCCAGTGTAAACAATCTCTTCTATGATATAGTAAGGGAAGCCTGAGAAAGAGGGTAAGAATATACAGTGATACATGTTTTCATCAAGCCTGATGAGTGTCTTTGTAATTTGTCGTCTTTATTGTGTTATTACTCAATTAATTTTTCCCATTGTTTTTTCAATGACATTGAAAATTCAGTGTCCATAGCATCCTGTGGCAAAGATTTTCACCATTAGTTGCACCTTGTGTGGAAGCAACCTTCTCATACTTGTTTTGAACTTGTCACCTGCTGTTTTCAGCTGCTGCCTCCTGGACCCTGAGAGATGGTTCACGCCACTACCATGGTATCTACCTTGTTCCTCTTAAATGCCTGTGGTGATAGGTGAGTGAGATACTACCTAAGTCTTTTTTGGTCAAGCTGGGCTGTTACACTCAGGAAAAAACAGTGCCCAGTATATTGAGAGGATTTGCTGAAAATTAGGTGAAAAGATGCCCTTAAATGAATAAACTGCTTATTTTTCTTCCAATATGCCCTAATATTTGTGCTCTTGGTATGTTTTCATCATACATCTGCATCTATGTCTATAATAGCTAATTCTTTCTAAGAGAGGCCAGGATTTCATGTGTTTTTCCACATGGAAACACATAATCAGTTTATATGCAGTGTTATCTTTAACAGAAGAAGTGCCACTAGTTTACATATCTCATTTCATCTCACATTTTTCCAGAGAGTGGACAGCTTTTATTGCTTGCAGGTCTGAACCAAAAGAGATTCACAGAGAGAGGTGGTGGTCCATTAGCACTGGTTAGTGAAAAGAAGTTCATTGCTAGAACCCTCGAGCCATTATGTATTTCTCTTCACTTGAATCTAACCAGTTTTACACTCTTCTGCACAGCTGGTTAGTATATTGTTTGGGTATGATTTTGATGGCCAAAGGTAGTCTGGACCATCTGTTAATAATTTAGTGCTCTCAGCATTGGCATATGAGCAGCTGACTTTTCCTATTTGTCTCATATTGTCAATGTTTTTTTTTAAATTATTTTAAGACTGTGTTAGAGCCATCAAGAGTTCTTTGCTTACCATGGATCTTATTTATCATAAACAGAGTAAACAGCTCAACTTATATTAAAACTAACCAGTAACACATACAAGGAAAGGAATAGGTGTTCAAATATTTCAAGTCCAAGGATGTGGAAGTCCTCTAAATGTGCCTTAAAGGCTGAAATTTTGTTCTTAATTGTTAATTGAGGTAAGATATTTGCAAAAATAGCTAATAAGTAAGATTTCATTAATAGAGTTTTCACGTTAACAAATAATTATGTGATATAAAAGGATGTAGTATAATGCTACAAATTTTCTTTGTCCAGATAGTACCTGTTGTAGGATTTTTTGGCTGTGTTCCACTAAACTTCTCATATGCAGGAAATTAAAGATATGATAGGACACACCATTGGCTCCCAGAATTCATGTTGTTCTGCACAAGAGTGGCACTCTTGAATATCTTGCTGTCATCAGCTTCAGAATTTGGTTCTCCATTTACAAAATAAAAATCTTTAGGGCTCTAGTCCTTCCTTCCTGAGTAGAAGAATCTCAAAACCTCAGAAGAAACAACATCAAGACAGAAAACAAGACCCCAAAATAACCTCAAGAGAAATCAGCCCAAGGCCAAGTCATTGTCATTAACCTTTCTTATTATTTGACATTCAGGAGATTTTTGCTGCCACCCCAGTCTTGGTTGTGATTCCTGTTCTGATGAGCCTGACTTTGCACTAGTGCTGGATGGTGCCTGGGCCAATAATCTGCACTACTATAGGTGATAATTATGTGGAAAAAAAAAGATGTATTGCAACCTTTGACTTGTGTACCCAAGTTTTGTTCTGAATCTAGCATTTGAGTGGTCTCTGACTGTAGGTTAAACTCTTTCCAGCAGAGGGTGATGGTACCTTTATGCTCAGGCAGCTGATTACAGTAACTGGAGAACAGGGCTGATTTTGTACTGAAGAGGATAAGAACATAAGTGCCTTTCTGTTAAGTCCATTCCTGTATAGAGGTCTGAATGTTCCCATGTAAAGTAGTGCCTAGGATCATGGGATTTTATTAGTGATCCAAATAATAAAAAAGTAGATCTATAAAGACCAGAACTAAAGAAAGTTTTCATGTGGTGTCCCTCCATTAATTGATTACTTAACTGAGTTATAGCATGATTCTGTATTGTGCTTATATTTGCCTATTACTTTCCCTTTAAGAGTATTCCCCATCAGCTACGTAAGTGTCACTGGTTTTGACTGTAGCAGAAGACCTATAAGATAATAATTATTTTTTAAAATGTATATCCAAATGTCTGTTTTTTACAGAGATTACAGGAGCTTAACTAATCTTGAGACCCCATTGCATGTGCCATGTTCAGGTGAAACTGTCCAAAGGCTGCGAATCATGCATGAGTAGAAAGGGAACTGGAACCATAAGAAAGGTAGTACATAATGTAAATCTTGTTTGTATAAGAAAACAAACTATTGGAAGATAAATAAAACTAGAAATTATGGGCACTTTATTACTATCATTAATACTATCTTACAATACAATATTTAACCAATATTCTGAGACTTCTGAATAAAAGATCTATGCAGAAATACTGCAAAGCTTGGGTGAATTAGGATCTGGTGTGGATTAGAAAAGAAAAATCACAAAAAATCTACCCATCAACACAAACATAAAAAGAATAAGAATTACAAATGTGAAAAAATGTGTATCTGCTTTTTGTCATACTTGTGGCAGTGCATGTTTTATGTTTGTTCTGTTATCCCTTGAAAATGAACTGTTCTGTTACCCCTTATTCCCCAGTTGGTTTGTTCCGAGATTTGTATCCTCCCCTTAAATGTACCCCCTCCTTCCATTCCTCCCATTACCCTTTCCCTCAGTCCATATATGTAACCCAACCCTTCCCATCTTCTAGAATTTTCCCCTCTACTCGATAGTTGATGGGCTTGCTGAGTAGGCCCCTCTTCCCTATTGGATCCTGGTTATGTAATCCCCTCCCTGAACACTCCTACCCTTCTCACCTATTGGTCCTTCCCTTACTCCTCCTCTGGTTTCAACCCCCCTTTATAAGCAGCTGTACAAGCTGCTTCTGTGCTCTTCTTAGTTGTTCCCTTTGGTGTTTGGAAGGCTCTGTAGATACGTTGCCTACAGAGTCCCAATAAACCCAGACTTGCTACAACTGTGAAGAGTCGCTACTCTGTACTCGCCTCTGCTGCACGCCCTTGCTGGGTTAGGCAGGACAGGTACTGATCCTGCCTGCCCTAAAGCACTGCCTGGCCAGCCTCCGTGCCCTCAAGGGGCTGTGCTCCACTCCTACCGGGGTGCCCATTGGCCATTGCCACTGGGGCTAGCCAGGGAAGAGTTGGCACCGACCGAGGGACCGCGACACATACGGAGGCTATTGATTTTGTTATTACTTATTGTCACTCATTTGTTTTGGTGATTTCATCATTAAAACCATGTCTATTAGTGAATAGCCTCAGATATATTGTATATTAATGCTCATGTTATAAATCTGTAATTGATCTAGACTCTTCTGTGTGTGGTAGTAATCTAATAAATATTAACTGCTTAAATCTTCAATGTCTCAATGTGTTAACAGAAAACTAGACTTTATGTAAGATACATTTAAGCAGAAAAAGATTAATGTCAAGCTAATCCTCCAAACAACATAGTTTTGTATGTCTTTTCAGATCTGAAAAGTTATTCAAACTTTAATTTGTGCTCGATTTTTTTCAGTTACATTGAGATAATGCCTTTCTTTCCTGGTGATTTTGTTTGACTGCCATGTGTAAGTTTTCAAGTAAATGCACATCTGACAACTAATGTTTGAAGTCTGCATAGAGAAATTCTTTTTTGTGCACTATGTTTAGATGAAAACCTCTTTCACAATTCTTAGGTAAAGAACACTGAGTTTTGAAGAAGCAGCTCCTTGCAGAAAAGTACTTATTTTCTACTGTCTGAAAGAAAATTGAAACACAGAGTAAACTACACTTAAGAAGAAATCTGTAATTGTAGTCTGATGTTAATCTATCTGCAGAATGTAGTATTTGTGGCTTTCTGCAGTGTATAAGCAACAATAGCAAAAATTACTAATATTTTTGCTCATGTAACAACACAAGGAGAGATGAAAAAGTGCGTGTCTAAGGCTAACATTTATAGTAATCATCTGCTGGTTGATTCTGTCCTTTAGCAAGTCACACTTGCAAACAAGTAGCTGGAAGGAATTACAGTAGCAGATGATGCTGTTTCTTTGCGCTCTTTTAGGCTACTAACAAGCTCATGGCAGATGTTGTAACCTTGATGCTTCTAATAGAATTATTTTAGATGAATTATTATTTTATACTATTGGATCTGTTTCAGTGCCTCAAATCTTTCAACAGGACACTCCCAGAGCTTCATAGTATCTTAGTGGAATGGTTCTCTTCCTTAGTCTTCTAATTTCAGAGAAAGGAAATCTCATTAATTTATGGCTCAAGCCTTAAAAAAGTGTACCNTGCAAAATCAAAAATTTTGGTTTGCAAAGGTTGAATCTCTTATAAACCTGCTGAGATTCTGTGGCTGACTCCATTACATCAGGGAATCAGAGTTCCCCTTTGAATCCGGTGTTCCCAAGTGGGCCACACAGAACCCATACGCTGATTGTCACAGACTCAGGATTGGCGCTCCCCCGCAGGCTGCAAAAGTGTTTTTTTTTCTCTTGGAAGGAATACTTGATCTGAATATTTTGTCATGATTTGAGAAAGTGTCTCTGATTTTTTTATCAAACAGGATTTTCTTTTATGTATTTTAGGCACTGTTGCTTCCACTGAATAGAAGACTAGATTATTATATTTTTGGTATGGAAAAAAAATAGAAGGGTATACAGAAATGAGTTCAGGAAAGGGCCACTCAACAGTCAGCAAAGTCTAAATAAATTACTTTTCTAGACCCACAGGAAAAAAAAATTTGATTCATATGCCTGCTGTCAGGAAATTTATTGTAACAGTTATAATTTTATGGCCTAAGTACATTTAATTGGTCTCCATTTTCAGGGTGTCTGAAAATGTAGCAAAGTTTTTGAGGTGAGAAAGTTTCTGGTTTGCATGTACATGTGGAAGCACAAACACATGACATTCTCAGTCACATAGACCACAAAATGTAGGTATTCATCAAAAAGTTGAGCATCTCTTTTCTTGTTGATATTTGTGATTAAGAACTTGAGTAAAGGTCAGATAAAGAACTTATCCCCAGACTTATCCTGTGCCAGGCTGTCCATGTCCTACCTTGTACAATTGGCATATGAGGTGCTCCATCCTGCTCTTGTGGTGTTGCTTGTGAACTTTGTGAGTCTCCACTTGGCCTCACAGCCAAGCTGACTGTTCCTGATGTACTGCCCTTCCTATCAGCCAAGACCCTGACTCATACAGTTGTTTTTAGGAACAAAGGACCAGCTTTGAAATGGATATTTATTTAGGAAATAGAGCAAGTTACAATGATAATATCATGCGTTGTTGAATAAACAGCATAGAACTAAGCCAAAATCCAAAGAGAGACATCCCCATCTCTACTGGCCTGCCTTTTAATAGTGTTTTGGAAGTGTTATCAGGCATTTTCTTACTGATTCTCTCTTGTGTAATAAGTGTCTATAATGCACTGGGAATTTTTCAATTGCTTTAGTTCTGAGCACTGTATGCCCTAAAGCATACAAACCATATGCTTATACACATATCAGTATTTACTTTGAAAACTGTTGCTTTTCACTCAGACACCTTTCTGCATTCTTCCCCTACCACAGTTAACTCAGCAGTTTGCAACCATTTGCAATTGAAGAAATGTAAAGGAATAGAGGTACCTGGGCTGACTTCGAACAGCTCAGCTCTGGTAAGTGGGAGCAGGACAGCACAGGAGTTTAGCAGGACTACAAAGTTCGGTTGGGAAGCAAAACAAACACCCAGTCAGTTTGCATTGAGCTGCAGCCTGCCATCACCAACTACGTCGGTATTTGAACTCGCTAATTTAAAGTAAACAAAATATGCCCATAGTGGGCTGCACTGTAACCTCTTTGGTGCTGAAAGACAACTAAAGCAGCCTTTAGTTTTGCAGGAGCAGTAGAGGTAGTGAGTCAGCCATGGCAGTGTGCTCTGAACTCCTCTGGGAAAGAGTGATATCTTATAAGATGCATTTTTGGGAGCAGACCTTTTCCATCTGAACAGTTTTCTTATTTGACTGAACTGTGAAATTATATTATTTTGTATGAAAACTTGCCAGAGGTGGTGGCAAGGGTGCTGGGGAGGGGGCAATGGACTGGCAGTCTCAGCCATCCAGTCCTGGATGTGTGAGAATCTGCTGAACGTGCTGGTGTGTGAAGTTTTTGTAAATGTAGGATATTCATGCCTGTTTACTCAAGCTGTGTAACAGCCCATGATCTCAATCTTTTGTTCTGTTTGCACCATATATTTTACATTGAAATGTAATAGAAAGGGGAAAGATCACAGGCCCAGTAAACAACACGAGAGCAATGCCTGCTTGACTGAACAGATTCCCTTGCTGTCTGAGATGAGCTTTTACTTTAGGAAACTTTACTCTTTAACTGCAGCAGTCACTGCAACTAGGTTACAGTTGTGCGAAAGGGAGGACACTTGGAAAATGAGTAGCTGGAGAGACTCAGAAAATGGGAATAGTACAGTTCATTAAATTAAATATATCTTGGTATATCATTTTAAAGTTTGTGAAGAGGGGGAAAGATTGGAATTGGAATGGGAATACTCTATTGCGGTCAAGACCAGTTTTCTCTCACAGATGCAGGAGCAACCATGGATCTCTCAGTCTGACTGACAGACCTCAGTTGCTATAGTTCAGAAATGGCATGATAAAGAATATGGTTGTACATGTATGGACATGCTAATGAACTTCAATATAGGTTTTAAAATTACATGTAACCTCTCTAAAGCTCTTCAACGTATTTAAAATTTAAATACAGTTCTTAAGCACCATTGTTCAAGGAATATTAATTCAGTCCATAAGTGCAAGTTCAGAGTCTTAGATCTCTGTGAAGGGCTGTGAGGACACAGATTATTATCCATGCCTCTAGTCCTGGTAAGCACTGGAGGGGTTAATGTGGAAATCAGGCAGGTCTTGTTCTGTTTTTCATGTTCTTCTTGTGTAGAGGCAATAGCAGTGCATCAAAACAACAAACTGAACTCTTCTTCCCCATGGTAATGGGCTGACTAACAGAATGAGAAATTATAACTGTCTGTGGAAAGGGACAAAGAAGCATTTTCATTACATTTGTTCAATTAATCACTTGATCTCAAATTCAGGAAAATATACTTTCTTTGATTGCTTTTTCTTTCTTTGAGTCAGTACATTTCTAAATTTTGATTTATGTTTCTTAAGGTGTCTGCCATGACAAATAAGCAAGCCCAAGTCACTGTACACAGAAACCTGAGTCTTGTTTGCCTCGTCTTAATGCAATCAATCCTTATTCTTATTATTTTTCTACTCTTTGTTTATCCTCTGAGTTAACCTGGAGGTGAATATCTACCTAGCTTGGTCTGTAATCTTTTCCCTGCAAAAACTTTGCCCCTTGATATTTTTAGTTAAAATCAGAAGTTTTGCTAAAATTTAAACATGCTGTTATATTTTCATTTACATGATATGGAATGTAGGCCTATTAAATACAGTATTAGCATCTAAGAGCAGGGAGTGCCCTAATGTACATACACATAGGTATGTCCTACTGTATTAGTAATTTGTAATGGTAGGATCATTTTATGCTTCAATGAATTCCATGGTAGAGATACAACAGCCACTAAGGATAATTCAGATTTGAGAAATCAAGTCAGATTATTGCTGAAGTCTTCATTTTCAAAATATCAAAATGCACAATAGAAAATACATGGCTGTTCTGGCTCTAGGAATTATTTCTTAATGAAAAACAGTTGCCTGGCTGTCCAAGAAAATAAGGCAGCATAAAGTTCCCCTCTGCAACTACCTTGTATTTTGAAACAAGATAGGATAAAGAGAGCGTCTTCCCTAGAATACTGCAAGAAAGAACGTGTGTTGGGTTCTGCTTCCAAAATGTTGCAGATGAACCTGTATGAAGCTGAAAGCAGTTGATGCTATACAAAGAAAGTATGTGTGAGACAGAACACTTCACTCAGAATGTTAAAAGTCTGTGGTTATTCGACATGATTATGCTGCTGCAAACACTGTTTTTTGGTGCTTTGGTTATGTGTGGGTTTCTTTTGCAGTACTGCTTTGAACTCAGAAGCATAGTGCACTGGGGCAAGAGGCATAAGATGACTGCAGTTAGTGTATTTCTTCTGCTGAAAGATTTGCAAAAAATTTCTTCGAGCACGTCACCTATGTTTGAGCTGTGCTGTCAACATAAATAAATGTGTTACAAAGGTTTTGGGGTTTTAATGGCTTTCTCAAGCCAGTCTGAGATCATTTAGAGAAATCTAGTTTGGCAAGAGTCCCTGCAGAACCTCTCCACAACCTGCAGGTTTCCCCCAAGATCCTCAAAAGCAGTGCAGGTTGCCAAGCAGAGCTGACTCTAAGGGAATACAATAAATTTACAGCTATGTATTACTTTCACTTCCCTCTTTACTTCTTTTTTGCGACATTTAAAATTCAAATTTGGCATCTTTTTTCATTTATAACTAGTAGACTCAAGCCATCAGAATATGGCTATTGTCCCTCTACCTTAGCCTTCTGGTTCCAAATATGTTTGGCTTGAGAATGGGTATGAGAGTCAAACCCTAATATTTTTATTAAGAAAAAACTGTCCATTGACTTCAGTAGTGTTTCTCATGCAATGGATTGAAATTATCAGAACGAGAGAGTTTAGCTGATGTACAGTTATGTAATCCTGTTTTGTAAGTGCCACATGTATGTTTAATGGACCCCTTGGTATGTTGCATAAGGGGACTCCGTGAGTATAAAAGGGTAAAGTNTACAGGGCTACAAATCATGTTTAATCTTTCTTATTTTAATTCTCTCCAATAGGAATAAGATGAGAGTAGGTGGGTAGTTTTGAAAAGAAGATGTGTAAATGCTTCATTTGGTACAACTTAAGGTCTGTGATTTGAAACATTTTGGGAAGAATGTGAAATTATTATGAGTCCATACTTTACTCATATTTCCTATAACAATTT
>WEIV01029080.1:8381-29169 GCA_013390005.1 Calyptomena viridis | reverse complement strand
CAGTTAATTTGCAGTGACATTTACAGTTTGACAGCTAGACCATAACAACTCAGCCTTCTCTTTTCTGCATTGAAGTTACTCATAAGTTGTCCGGTACACATTCTACCCACTCAAAACGTCGCTTTCCTCATTAAAAAAAAAATCTATTTTGCCTCAGGGAAAGTCGTGAGTATGATCTAACTAGAGATAAAACCTCTATGAAACTGGGAAATTGCCATTTTAAGAAGCTCACTGGGTTGAAAGCCTGTTAGGCTTATAGCTGTAACTTGGCAAGCTTTTACCTGCCGTCAGGCTACTTACTGTTCCAAGTAAAAGCAATGGATAATTTGTACTGGTTAATGGCAAAGGAGAAAATTCATGCACCTTCATCACCCAGCATCAGAAGCCTTCACACATAAGCTTAACCTTGATCTGGGTTGAATTTTGAAGATTTCATGTCCTTACAGGTAAGTAATCCTAAAGTCTAACAATGAAATAATACTTTGCCACTCACCATGCAAATCTGACTGACCAATGGCAATATGGGACCATATAAGTAGGAAGGAAGCAGATGACCTGCCACTGTCATGCTGATGAGTCTGAAATCTCCTGACTTTAGTTTGTTAAAATCATTATTTAAGCCAACTTCAAAAAGGTGAGTATATACTACTTTTTAAAACAAACATTAGAAATATTATAGCATAGGAGGTTAATGATCCAGCTTTCCATTGGGTTAAAATGACTTTTTTTATAAGGAGTGGATAGCTATATTTCCCAACCGACCTTTTGAGCCATGAACCATAATATTTGTCTGGCTGGGAGCCTCATCACTTTTTCTGTGGAAGAAGACAGCCAAGGAGATGGAGAGCTCCAGGAATAGCAGGACATGATAAAAGTTCTATCGCTGCATTACATGTAAGTGAGTCACATAACAATATCAGCCTGAGCAGTTTTGCTACTTTACTTTTTGCCGTAGCTGGAGATTTGGATTACCTGACAACTCCTTCTCAGCTACAACTTCACTGGAACACTCAGCCCACGTTATACAGGTTGATGGCATCTGCTTAAGGAAGAGCTACTTGTCAATAAGCTGTTATCAGAGAGCTGAGTGCACCTACATCACAGAGGTGAAATTGACTAGTACTGCAAAAAGAATAATCTGAATAACCTTTATGTAGCAGCAAAATGGTCAGGGCATTGGTGCAGGCTAAGTTCAATTTGGGTGGTCAAACCCATGATTTTGAAAAACATACATCTGCATTTTTGAAATGGCAGATGTATATGTGGTTATCTCTGCCTATCTGAAGCCAAAACTAATTGAAGATTAATAAGTAATTTCTGTTAAACATGAGACTTTTTCCTTAGAGAATGAATTTCTATAATCTTACATAAATATCATATCCTCACATATCTATAAAATATTTTATAACTCTGCTTGTGCATGTGTAGCTGGAAGTGTAGAGCAGATTGATGCATCTTCCATGCAATGGGAGAGAGCATTTTCTGAGGGATAGGACACTATTTAGTCAACACATTATTTTCATGTAGAATTTACATCTGGAGCTCAGCTGCTGGAAACTGCAGATCATAATAATGGCTTTCTTCTGATAACAGGTAATACCATAATTCTTTTTTTGTAGCATCTTGGCATTGTTCTAATTTTAGTCAAAATTGTTTCCATTGTTTAATGGAGTTTAAAGTTCAGTTAGCTATTGAATTTCACTACTGTATTTTGCAAATTGCTGTTGTTAGTTATTTGAATTATAAATTGTTCAGAATATATAATTACTTACTATTATGAAAGGGTCCATTTCTGACATCTAATTCCAGTTTATCAGCCAAACCAGTGAACTGATGGCCCTGGTCAGCACAATAGGATGATAAAACCCAGCTTTGAAGTATATAATCCTCTTATTAGTTATATAAGACAGGCTAGCAGGAAATTTCCCAAATGAGGTCTTAAACTGTGTTGTTTTCCAGTCATTCCAAAGCGTTCTAGAATCTCAGTAATGCCATTTCAAATGCACTTTTGGGTGGAAAGGAATCATAATTTTTGGCATATTTTATTAATCAGAAATAATCTCATCTTTTCTGTTCCCACACATTTTTTGGTTGATTATATATATTTTCTATTTACTGCCAATTCTATCCATAACCACTCTAATAGTTCTATTCAAATACTTTGAGGTCTTACAGAGTTAGATTTTTTCTTCTCCTGAGCACTGTTTTCAGTGGGAAGAGGGTCTGAGAAAGCATTAGAAATACACCCACCAGCATCTTTGTTCCTTCCTTAATTTTTTGAACACATTTCAAAGCCAGAAGCTCTGTGGCAGTATACTGAACATGCTCTTACTTTACAGAAAATTGTTGGATTTAGCCATTAGAGAACTCTGTTCTCTCATTCAATGTTCTAAATCTGAGACATATTTTAATTCACAGAAGGGACATCCTGATTTAGCTGATAATGGTGTCTATTAATTCCACATGCTGTACCAATTAAAATCTGGGCATGCAAATTAAAATGTTTATTCTGGATGAATGGGAGATAGGGGAGGTTATAAACCCCAAATACTTCTCTGCAGCATGGTTTTATTTAAACAGAAAGAGCTTCCAAATATTACACTCTGGGAGTCTGTGTGTATTGTGTCTCAATCAATCCTTATCAAATGCTCCCAGGTTACAATAAACAAGGTTTTTATTTCCTTAGCTGCCAGCTTTGACAAGCTGATGCAGTCTGTCAGAGTCAGACTGGGATCTTTCTATCACACATTACATGACCAGTAAGAAAGATTCTGTGAGCCAAAATCTGTCCTCAGTTGCACTCCTGCAATCCTGTTACCTCTGCAGCACGTCCTCAGTGACACCAGAGCAAATCCCTCCTGTGCAAGGGAACTCTTCAGCTTTGTGGGAGATGTGGGAAGGATATTAGAGGTAGCAAAGAGATCCGAGGAGGCAACTGGTGCATTTTCCCCTTTCAAAATTTGTTCTTTATCTGCTACATCTTTATCTGATACATGTTCTTTTAGCATGTATCTTTTATTGAAAGAGATACTGATAGGCCCTTCATACTGTACATTGTAATTGATAAACATTTAATTGAACCATAGAATATCCTGAGTTGGAAGGGGCCCATAAGGGTCATCCAAGTCCAAGCCTGGCCTTGCTCAGGACAAACCCAAGAATCACATCATGTGCCTGAGAGTGTTGTTCAAACTCCGTCAGGCCTAGTGCTGTGACCAGGCTTCCCTGGGGAGCCTGTTCCAACCCTACTCTGGGTGAAGAACCTTTTCTTAATATCCAGCCTAAACCTTTGCTGACACAGCTTCATGCTATTCCCTCATCAATATCCTAGGCCTAACGAACGTTTAGCGAACAATTTTGAAGATGAATCATAACGGCTAGAATAAAAGTGCAATATGTATATTTCCCAATTAGTTTCTTCCATATATACAACTAGCTTTTATAGTAACAGCTTTTTGTCCTGTATTTTTTGACAAGTGCTGGATACTTAGCACATTGAACATATTAATTCACTCTCTATATCATAGAATCATAAAATGCTTTGGGTTGAAAGGGACCTTAAAGATCATCTAGTTTCAATGTCCCTAACACCTTTCACTAGATCAAGTTGCTCAGAGATCCATCCAAGCTGACCTTAAACTCTTCCAGGAATGAGGCATCCACAGCTTCTCTGGGCAACCTGTTCCAGTGCCTCATCACCCTCACAGTTAAGAACTTCTTCATAATATCTAATCTAAACCTACTCTCTCTCAGTAGATTTGTCCTGTCACTATACACTCTTGTAAATAGTACCTCTCCATCTGTCTTATAGGCTCCCTTAAGGTACTGGAAGGCTGCAATTAGGTCACCCTGAAGCCTACTCTTCTCCAGGATGAACAATCCCAATTCTTTAGCCTGTTCTCTTAGGAGAGGTGCTTCATCCCTCTAATCAATGTGGTGACCTTCTCTGGACTCGTTCCAACAGTCTTCTTGTGCTCAAGACCCCAGAGCTGGATGCAGCACTCCTGGTGGAGTCTCACAAGAGTGAAGCAGAGGGGCAGAATCACCTCCCTTGACCTGCTGCCCACACACTGCTTTGGATGCAGCCAAGGACACAACTGATTTTCTGGGCTGTGAGTGCACATGGCCAGCTGATGTCCAGCCTCTCATCCACCAGCACCCACAAGTCCTCCACTCCAGAGCTGCTCTGGATCTGTTCATCCCCCAGCCTGTGTTGTTACCATTGGTTGCTGTGACTCGTGTAGCACCTTACACCTGACTTTGTTGAACTCCATGCGATGCTCATGGGCCCACTTCTCCAGCTTGTCCAGGTCCCTCTGATGGTGTCCCACTCTTTCAGGCACATCACCTGCACCACTCAGCTTGTGTAATCTGCAAACTTGCTGAGGATCCACTTGGTCTCACTGTCTCTGATATTGATGAAGACATCAAATAACACAAGTCCCAGTACAGACACTTGAGGACACCACTTGTCACTGATGTCCATCAGGACTCTGAGGCATTGACCACTACTCTGTGGATGTGCCCATCAGCCACTTTCTTATCCATCTAACAGTCCACCCATCAAATCCATCTCTCTTCTTATTACATTGTGAAAAAGCTAAACATATAGGCCATATATAGGCATTGTTTGTGGGTAGGTTAGTAGTATTTATTGTTGTCTGATAATAATATGAACAATTTTTGGTTTAGTGTATCTAACTTGTTGGCCACTGTTTGACAACTTCCTAAAAATCATCATCTAAATGTCCTGTGTTTATAAATATTTTTGAACTTGGCATTGATTACAGCTACACAGAACAAAGATTTTGAGAACTACAAGTCTGACAGTTTGGCAATTTTTTAAAAAATGTTTGGCTTTGAGAAATGGGGAAAGAATGGACTTCTAAAGAAGATGTTGAAAGAACAAATAGACATTAACTGGTCAGGAATTAACTTGGAAATTCAAAGGCTTGTAATTGCTAAAGTCTGGAATTTCTAGTGGATTGACCAGCTGAACTTGAACCCTTTATGAGTAGAAGGATGTTAAGCAATTGCATGAAAACAGAAGAGTCAAGTGAACCCAAAGTCCTTTCAGACATACATCCTTCCAGTGTTGCTGGACCCTATGTAAAAAAACTGAACTGTCCTGCTATGAATGTAAACATCCAACAAGGTTAAGACATGCTGTCTACACTTCTGTATAGAGGTTTCTATTAGTAGTCTAATATTCCTCCAGAATTTAGGGGAGGCTTCTAGTTTCTTGATATCATTAAAGTGGTTGAACTTCAATAACCTCATGATAATCTTGGATTCTGAAGACCTGTGTGAAAAGAGAAATCAATAGGAAGGTTTTGTTGGTCATAGCTTATAGGCTTCTTTCTTTTATCTGCCTGTGTTCTTCTTCCACTGTTTGATATCTGTCTAGAGGGAGACAAAGTAAAATGGCTTTTGATTCAGTAGTATGTTTACATAAGATCATTCAAGCCTAAAATTTATGAATAAAATAATAAAGCATACTTAAGGAAAGCATACCTATCTGGAAAAGCATACCTATCTGCTCTTTTGGAGAGTTAGTCTGAATCCGTATGTTTGTGAATAACTGAAGCTATTTCCTTCAAGTTTGTTTGGCACAGGTTCATTTAAAGCGAATGAGCTTTTTGAGGTTTTGAGGTTTTGATCTTGCCTTTTGGCTAGAGGCAGTGTCCATTGCATGTGCTACCTTGCACTTTTAAATAGCTTAACATGTGTGAAAAAAACATGGTCTGGCCTCAGCCAGCAGAAAATAATTTGGAAAATGAAGGAACATCCACCCTCCACCTGCAAGAAATCCAAAGAAAACACTTCTTTATCTGTCTTTGTATTTGCCCATAGGTGCATCTACATGGTACTTAGTAGTATTCAAGATACTCAACTTCCTTGCCTCCCCTGATTATCTCATATTCAGAAGTATAAACAATTTTCTTTGGCAGGACTGAAGTCAGGACTTCAGGAAATCATAAAGATTCATAATATTACTGTTGGTGACACTTCTTCCTGCTGGCAGAGACTTTGTGAAAGTGATGAAGAATTTGATATTACGAAATTCAGCAGTATTCATCATTTTTCTGGAAAGATGTTTTTAAAAGATTTCAACTTTCCTTTACATAGACTATTAATAATGCTAAAATTCCATTTATATATACTGCTAAAAAAAATTGCCTTTTAAACTAGGAGCAACGGTACTGACCATTTTATGTAATGACATTCTTGCCAGTTCCGGAATTTAAATACTAAATAGGGAAGGAGAATTACAGAAGAGCATAAGAAACACTAAATTTTCGGTTTTTTCATCCCTGTTTAGAAGTTTAGGAGGATAACTGATTAAACATTTGGAAGCAGAAAAACAGGTGTGTCTGGGTGCAAAATAGCCATGTGTTTGCCATGCTTCATTTCAAAAGCCTTTTATGTTGGGAACCCATTTTTCCTCACATGCATATGTACACAGCAGGCTGAAAGCAAGGTGCTCAGAATCCTTACTATAGGAGACTTACACTGAAAAGAGCAACAAAAAGCTATCAACAAATCTCAAAAAGACACATGCATTTTGGAAGAAAAAATGAAGCACATTATTTGCAATTATCATAGATGCTGTGTAATAGAGTAGTAATATTCATTATTTTCCAAAGAAGAATAGAGGAATAAAGGCACATTCTTCTTTTTTTCCCTTTCTTTTTCAGGATTAAGTGTTCACTCAGGTGCAGGGGATGCTTACAGTTTGATTTACCAAATCAAATTGGCAGTCTCACCCTACTTGGTGCAGTTGTGAGGAGCTAATGCATCCACACACAGACTTCTCTGACACCCTGTGGTTTCCTCTCCAGTCAGTGGTGTGAGTGCAGGAGGATGGAATTGGCCTGATGGAATTGCTGAGGCACCCAAGACTAACCTGTCTCACCTGGCCCTTGCAACGTGCCTTTATCTTTGCACCATCTGTCACAAATACCAATCTCCTGACTTGCTTTTCCGGGTGGCTGACTCAGGGGAGGATTAGAAGTGGATGTCATCGTCTAGACTCCACTTAGCTCCTGATGCTACCACCTCTTCTAAGATGAGCTCACTAGAACTGAGTAGAAGCAGTGCTAAATCTGGTAACCTGTGCATAACTATACTTTGGATTTAGGCTTTCTTCTTTATTAAAGGGGGAAAAAAATATTAATTAGGTAGGCAGAGTGAAACTTTCCTGCTGTGTTTGGGAGCTGTTTCTTCAGGGATCTCAGCAGAAAGAACTGTGGTGTGAAGTGCATCTTGGAAGTCTGCTGGAGCATGCCAGGGCCCATCCTGCCTCCTCTCCCACTAAACTGTTGCTGCATTACAGCAACTTTGTTTGATAACAAAATTACAAGGGCAAAGAAAAATATATCTTTATTTTTCCCCTCCACATATTACTCCAATTTATTTCTGTTTTCTATGAGCAGTGACATATGATTATTTTTCAGATGACTTTGAATCCACACAAGATTGATTTTATTTTAAGAGCTTCAGTTAGTATGTAGCTACTCCCCTTATACCAAATGCATTCTTACTGAACTCAGAGTATATTTTCCAAACTCTTTCCTGCTTTGTTTCTTTCTACAACTGTCATCCTATAACATAAAGACATTTCTGTAATAGCCACTTTCCTCCAAAACTGCAATAACATGAAACACAATGCCTCAGACTAAAAGTGGTAAAGAACTAAACACTCAATTGGATTACACTCTTGAATCAGAGTTAATAAAAAAGTCTAAGGACAGACGAAAAATTACCAGGGTGGTTACTACAGGAGGAAACATGACTTAGAGGCAGCTGTTGAAAATGGAGTTTAACATCAGGTACAATATCCAAGGAAAAGTGTCACAGTCAAGTAAATTAAAAAAAAAAAAGAACAACTAAAAATCCCCACCTTTTTCTTTTTCTGTTGTTGACATATCTAGTAATGCCTTTTCTGTTGAGAAGGATGGGGTTTTTTTAATACTGATTGTTTCTTATTATTTTAATGTGCTCAGAATTTTATTAAGCAGTTTTGAAAAGACATCTTTGAGAAAACGTCTCTACCCTGATTGTTTCCTTCAGATACATTTATCACACTGAATATGACAAGAGCACAGGATTGTTTTTCGTCTTTCACCTCTTTACTTGCCTTTGTAAAGATTCTGGCCACCTCCACTTAACCTGGTGCAGTTTTATTTGTCTGTCTAACTCCTTACATTGGGACATTTCTGCAACACACAATAACTCTCTGTTTCTTCCTCTTTGCATTGTCCCTTCTCCTTCACATGGTGCCTTCCCTTGCAGAGGGTAGCATCAGCCAGGTCAGTTTCACCCCAAAGGATTTTATATACTCTTAAAGTGAAATAAAATCAGCACCTGGAACTCAAGTTCTGAGAGACAATTCCCCTACACTGTAGTAACTGTTCTAAACAGAGAGCTTGAAATTATGTTATTGCACATTGATTCGAACCGTGTCTTAATGTTTAAATTTTGTCAGCTATCCAGATGCAATCTATTTCAAATGTTACTGACTCCCAAGGTACAGTAAAGTGTATGTAAATAACATACATAGGCTCGTGAGGCCTTATTAAATTAAAATAATTTACTAATGCTGTGTAGGAGGAGAAGCAGAGGAAAGAAAAGTGGGAATGAAATAGTGTGTTAGTGTGTTAGAAAGAATTTAAACTACAGTTATCAGAGTTATGGATACCAAATTAAATATATGTATTAGTCAAGAACAGAATTTGCAGGTCCATATTCCGTTTGTTTTTTTTTTTTTACATAACACTGATTTGGTTCCTTCTTACATGATTTAGGGGACATGATTTCTGGCTGCAGCTAAGAGTATCAATGTTTTAAAAGAGATTGCTGGTGCCTGTGACAACCTCATGTTGCTCTTGTTATTATCTGAGAAATTTTACCTTCTGCCAAAGCTGATACTCTTTAATGACCTATCACAGACTAACATTAAGTGTTGAAATCAGTCTTGTTGATTTAGGTTGTTCTGTTTTTTTTACATTGTATAAGTGTATGTGCATTATCCTTTAATGAGTCAAGTTATTTAAATTTCAGATCAGATTGGGGATATAGCAAGTGTGATGGTTCTATATTCCTCTACCATCTGTCACTGAGAAGCTTCTTAAAGTTGCAGCCTCAGTTAGAAGAACAGCTTGGTCCTATAATCTCCTTGCCGCTGTTTCTAAACAAAGACTAGAGACAGGTTTCTCATCTACTGAGAACAGTTTTTTTGAATGAAACTTTCACAGCAATGGTGGAGACACTAATGCTATGTGGAATATTCAAAGATCATTACATTGGTGCTACAAATATGATGCATGCCTCAATGGTTCAGACTACTCAGGAGGCACTAATTTAATCCAAATCCTTGATGCTGAAGCAAGGCAGGGGAGTGGTCTTAAGTTACATTCCCACAGGGAGGGGAAGCATTTGTTCTTACTGTTTTTTTCCTTTTGGTGCCCTTTAGTTAGATCAGACAGATCCAGCCGAAGCAGTGGAGTCAATCATTTCAGGAGTGAAACAGGTCTGACCAATACAGAGACTATGCAGAGATGGTTTGAGGTGCTTCAGCCTTAGAGTCTCTTGCCAAAATTTGAATGACAGCCTGGAAACAGCTTGGCATTGTTTTTTGAGTGGTTTTCACTATCCTGTTTTTGTTTTGAATATATGGTACTTTATCAAAGCTGGTGGGTTTTTATTCAGGCTGTCCTGAGTCTCAGAAGGCAGGCTTTTTGCTCTGAGTTGGTTTTGCTCATGTGGATTGTAGTGGACTACAGACATTGTTTAGCAGAAAGAGCAGGGACATGTTGGAGGCCAGCAGCCAAAGAACATCCTTAGGGAGTCCCTGATGGTACCAGAAGGAGCAAGCATGGATACTGACAGCAAACAAGAGTGCTTTAGATAAAAGGAATTGGTCTTCAATTAGTTTTGTTTCAACCCCAAAAGTACAGAAAGTACAGAAAGAGTATTTTCTCCTCCGCCGCCCCGAAAACACTTATGATGTTTCTCCTCTTTCGCATGTTATCTGGTTAAGTAGTGCTGGTCTTGCTGAGCAAGAGGCCCACTAGCATTGCTGATAAGGGCTCACACAATCTCATACGTCCTGCCATGACCATTTACATTTTCTTCTATCCCATTTACTGTCATACAGTTTATAAGGCCTCCAGGAAAATTTTGTGTGAGGTACCTGGATGTTTGTTAGTCCTTCTGTTAAAAAAAAGTTCAAATCTAAGGTGGGTTGAAATATCTGAGAGTGGAAGAAGCTGTCATAGGCAGAGTGGCTTGCACTTAAATCATGTACACCAGAATTTTTTCTGAGCATCAAACTGCAAATAAACATTGACAAAATTAAGTCACTGAAAAATACTATTATTAGAATACTCTAAAGGCGAAGCTTTTTTATTTTGAAGTACTACTTATTAGTGAGATACATAAACTAAATCCCATTATGGTTACCATAATATAGTCCTTACCAAAACTTCTGTTAATTCTCAATTCTTTGAGTGTAGAAAGTACTGAATACAATTGTATACAATTATTTCTAAAATTTTTGTAGTGCTCCAGCATGAGACACAACCTCTGCTTCAAAACAGAACTTGAACAGCCTGCCTTAGTGGAGAGGAAAGGGTGTTTTGCTGTGTGAAGTGAAAGAAGGATGACATAAATTCCTATGAAATATAATTACAGAATTTTAAGGAAAATTTCAAAAATATAAAACAGCATACGAAGGAAACTCTAGGAATAGATTAAAACATTAGAGGGGGCAAGTAAAATATGTGTGTGCCCAGTATATGATTCATAGTAGTTTGAGAAAGAAGAGGAAGAGATTATCAAAAACATTCCTGCAGGTTTGGGGTGAATATTGCATGCCAGTTCCCCTGGGCAATGTAAAATTGTAGATTTTAAATGCCTCATAAAAGTGTCATTGCTCCCATTCCTACCCGCTGTGGAAGACACCTGCACGTTGGGAATCTGCCTTCCTACAACAAAAACGAGCCAACAGTGCTATAAAGAGTCATCTTATCTCCCCTGGTGCAGTTCAAATTCATTTAGGTCAATGTTACACAGGGGTTGTTTTTATAGTTTAAAGAACTTTAAAGAAACAATATGGATGCTCACACAAATGATTATTGCAGCATATACCAGAATCATCCAGGTCTTCTCCCCTGCACAAGAAAAGACCTGGTAGTCCCCACTGCTCATAGAATAACATGACAGCTCTCTATGATGTAAAGTAATCCCTTCCTCCCTGCTCGCAGCACTAACATGTTGTCTCTGCCCAGAGGCAGCAAACTTTCTGCACCTAGAAATAATTTATTTTCATCTCAAGAATGATGTGTCATGTATATGATCCAAAGATTTCCAAACCTCCTTCTAAATCTGCCAGCACCTCTGGAGAAAGGTGCATTGTCACTTTTTAAAGGACAGGGAAATGGAGGTATTGGATGAATGAATTCAGTCTTAAAGGGAATGATTATTATGCAGCCACAGCAGTTTCTTGGTTGTTCATCCAGATCTACCTTCAGTAACTGTCTCATGCAGTGTTCTCATTCCAGTTTAATTCCCTTAACTTTGTTGAACTGATAGGAAGAGACTGTCTTCCTCCTGAGTGCCATCAGCAGAACTCCTTTTTGGGGTCATGTCCACCACAAGGCAGACACACAGACTGAACTACTATTTTCAAGGAACTATTTGTTTGGCAGATATTTTGTGCAGATTCACAATGTTCAACATGAGAAAAGCCCAGCTTGACTTTGTTAGGAGTAGAGATCAAAGGCCCCATTTTACTTTATTTATAGATTAAATAAAACATTGAAATATATGCAGATGATTATAATTATTTTCTTTTTTTTTTTCTTATTATAGGGAATAACAGTAAAGAGGCTAGAATAAAACCACAATATTTTGATTTTGGTGAAGGAATAGTTTTTCTCAAACTTTGTGGAATGGTTTTTATCCCAGACAGGCTTGGAGGAAAACAGTCTCAAAATGTGTAACTTTCTCAGAAATAGAAATTGTGAGGTTTGAGAAGCTCTACAGCTCTACTCAGTTCTCTGAGTAAGAAATTTGTCCTTAAGTAAAGAAACTAGTCATAAATATAATCTTGCTACGAAGTGTCCTCTTTCGGAAATTTTAGACTGATGACGGTTTGCCATGGTCAGGTGAAATGTACTATATGTGTAGAGTAGCTAATATCCATCTTACATGTATCTTCACGAGCATGCACCTGCAACCCTCTTCTGTTCAAATGGTAAAAATGAAAGTGGAAAAGAGGCAATGAGTGCACAGAGATGGAAGTGAAAGTAAAAGTAGGCAATAGACAAGACTGATGGAAAGGAATATTTTCATGTCTGAAGATGCTGATTTCATCATCTTATTCAGATAAGTTTGGAGTTACAGATTTTATACATAAGCTAAATCAGTTTGCTGTTTCAGAACTCTTTAAACAGAGATGCAACTTATGGCTGTGTTCCTGTTTTCTGTCATCACTGTGGCAGTGTATGGGATTAATACCCTAACCTAGCTTGACACTTGGGCACAGACCCTGCTGCTTCCCAGCAGCAGTCCTCTGCCAGCCTGGGAGCACAAGCCTTGTCCATTGCTCTGTAAGCCCTGAGGCTCCCCTCCATCATGTTGTCCTGCTTTGCACTTATTTTGCTCTGTTTTTCTTTCTTTTCCCTACTATTGTATATTCCCCTTCCTCCTCTTTCTTACCATCTTCAGGTAGATTTTAGTTCTCAGTTCTAGTAACTATTTATTTATTTTGCTGCACTGTAAGTTTTGAAATATTTTAAAAAGTAGTTGGGTCTAGCAATATCACTATCAATATCTTGAAAATCGTAAGGCAACTTCCCATACCTGTACAGGGAACAATGAGAATTAATATTCTTTTTAGGGTCATCTATATTTCCTTCTCTCCCACCGTTTGCTGAGTCCTTTTTTGCCATCTGCTCTTTCATTATGCAGTTGAGGAGTAGTGGCTATTTTGCACCCTTTGTGACTCTACTGCCATTGTAAAATATAAAAGTGCAACGAATAATGGTGCAGGTGAGAAGTACCAGACAGGAAACTAAAGCTGGCTTGACCACCAAAGGAGAGCTGTCTGATAAGTACATTCTGTATTACCTAAGCTGACTCAAAGTGTTTGAGCCAGGATCACAGAATCACTGTAAATATTGCTCTCTGCAATGAACTTGTATGCGGACATGATTCACAGATCGGCTTTGCCAGTAATCAGGTTGCCTTCCTCTGAGGATGAATGGAGACTCCTTTTATGAAAATTTGTGCCCTGAGTGAGGGAAGGTTAAGCCTGTGCTTCCCTCGTAGGAACCAGCTGCTCCTGTGGATGGAGCAGCTCTTTCTGCCTCAGCTGTTAACAAACTCTTTCTGAGTTTCTCCTCAGATAAAGCCTATTGATGCTGTCCTCAGGAAAAGATGTCAGCCTAGTCAGGCTGCTTTCAAAGAAGTCTAAGTGATTTGGGCACTCAGTTTATTTGAAATTAAAATATAGATGTCCAAATATAGATGTCTTTGAAAAGTCCCATCTGGATTCTGCTCAATGGTAGACAATGAACAGACTGATAAAGCAACCTTGGGCATAACACTGAAACATGACTCAGTACTATAACTCAGCGTACACCTCTAATTTAACAGTATTTACTCATTACTTGTCCTAAAATTTTTTTCTCTTTCTTCCACTTGCTTATCAGGGACAGATTTCTTTCACATCTAATGGAGAAAACATTTCTTTTAAAGACACTGTGGAGGAGTTGTTTGTACCAAGCTGATGAAAAACTGCAAAACTTAAGTAAAAAAAAAAAACCAGGACAAAATTATGTACTTAGAATGGAAAATACTAATGCCAAACTTTCCGCAATAACAAACCAAATGGCAAATAAGACAAGTAACCATGTACTCAAAGAATTGTTTCTTTAATGCATAGATTGCTTTTCAGCACAGCAGACTGTCTTATTCTGAACCACAATGGCTGAGAAGAAGCAGTCTTTGCTGTGAGTGAAAAAAGTTACATTATACTTGTTTAAAACAGGTGATTTGTATGAGTGTCTGTTACATTCCAGTGCACAATGCTGTGTGGTACGGAGTTAGAGCTAGTCCCAAATGTGCTAGTCTTGCTTTCAGAAGTGGGGTAGCTGGAAATTCACACAGGTGCATTTGTTCTAGTTTTCACTTTTCAGTTATCTGCAATGCAGACTTGCTTTATGAATCACAGAACAAAATGTTCTACCTCTTCGCTTCCAGCTTACATGATCAGATAAAAGCTTTACAAATACTCTGTGAACTGTGCTTATGCCATTTGTTAACAAATATCTGGCTCTTTACTCCAGTGAAAAACTTTGTGTTGCAAAACCAAACCTTAGAAGATTTTTTTTTGAAAAATAAAGCAATACCAAACTGTATGTCAGATAAATATGGCATTATACTCTGCATAGCAATGAAAGCCTTTGAGTATGCAAATGAACTGATGTAGTATAGATCTTATCAGCATCTAGTCCAGTTTTGGGGGTTTATTTTAAGACTGCCTTATAATTTTTAAAGCATCCAAGTAACTACTTCACAAAGATATTAAACAGCATATCAGTCTTTAACCTAAAATTTTCCTGTGGGCTTCAAATTTTTGTGAGACTCAATTGTGTAGGAGGCTGTAAATTTCACATGGATGCATCTGATTTACTTACTTGCTTTGACAGATGCACTTGTGTCTGCTCTGAATGTCAGACCATAATGTCAGCTGATCCAAACAAGTGGTCTTCTATTCTATCCAAAGGGAGTACTTGAATTGTCATCCTTTGATGAACGGGAGCTCTAGTTGCATTATCAGTATCTCTATGGAACTCCAGAACCCAAATTCAAATGATTAGTGAAAACCTGAGTATGAAAAGAAATCATGGTTTATACTGCACAGTCTGAGTGTCTTCACTTGATGGTGTTGTTGGTGACTCCATGCTTCCTGTAATCTATCCCAAGATAGAAAAGAAAGCAATTTTATGGCAGCTATAAATCTAAGAGTCATACCTTTAAGATCTGTTTTCTTCCCTTCTTTTTAACTTTTTAGTGATTTCCTGAGGCCTCCTGAAACCTTTTCTTTTTTTTTTGCTGTAACCAGTCTTGTTTTGCATTTTCCATGGTGCTCAACAAAAAAAGGACTGAATAATTCAAATAAAAATTTGAAGCATAGAGTGAGATTTTTTTAAAAGTACCTGTATCCTTTTTTGCTGAAGAAAAACTGCAAGACTTTCCTAGGTACCTAACTAATTATCTTATTCTTGAACTTTGGCTCTCTTTGAAACTACCTTGCAATAGGTGTTTCTGTGCATATTGTTGTCGTATCGACCAGAACTCCACCTACAAATCAAACGAATCAGGGATATGCTGGATTTACTTCTCCTGCTCTGCACAGCAAATTGAAAAGTCAGAGGGAAACTCTCTTTGTCCTGCTCAGCCTGAATGCTCTTTGGGTTGCAGCTTTGGGTCCCGATTTTGCAATGAAGAGAACCAGCCTTGGGCTGTATTGAGCTTTTCCCCAGGATCCTTCATCTTAAGACTGAAGAAAAGATATTTCCCAATTCTAAAACTTATTTCCCCTTTGCTGCAGCAGCAATCTTGTTTCTTCTGCTCAGGGTACATGAGAAGCTTGGTTGAGGCTATATCTGGTTGGGACAGGGACTAGTAAATTTTTGAGCTGTTATGTGTGTGATTTTTTGTGAAGTTACTGTGTTAATCAGAGATCCTTTGACAGAAGCATTTGTGAATATGATATGATACACTTATACGTCTATATTGCTTCCCTCCACTAGCCAAAGTAATTACACTTCTCCCTCTCAATAAAGAAAAAAACTCAAAATATATATTCTAACAAAATATATTCCAATAAATAGTTGGAAATTGTATGAAACAAACTCATTTGGACCTTTAAAAATGTTCTCTGCAATAAATTAATGCCTTTTCACTGCCTTTGCAGTTATGCAAGTCCCAGTTAGAAAGTTAATAGTCCTGTGTCACTTGTGCCATAGGAATCATAGAATTCATAGAAATTTCATCAAGGAATTTCTTTTGAGTGTGCCACTTCTCTTCTTGAGATGTCAGTGTCAGTATGTCAGCAAACAAAAGCAGTTTCTAACAAGCCATTTCTCCATGATTATCTACAAAAAATACAATTCTGCATTTTCACAATTCAGACTTCTCAAGCACTATAGATCTGCAAACTCAATATTGAAATGATGTGCTGCAAGGCAGCAGAGCTGAGGCTGTTTTACAAGCCTAATGTCAATATTAATCAACATGGATGTTTTTCTGTAGTTGGTAAGCAAATTAGTCTTCCTTTCAAGTCTGCTGCATTTGATGTTTACAATATTTACATTTACAATATTTGCATGAATATTAGTATATGCTTCTGATTTACATGAAGATCATAGGGGTGTAAATCTTCTGCAGCAACATTTACTAATGCATTTTGGCTATGGCAAGCTCTTGGTTATCTTAGTTGCGACTGAGACTGAGTTTGTAGTATCTGCAGCTAGCACTGGTAGTGGCCACTGGCTTTTAACACTTGCACATGTGCAAAACAGAGTTTTCTCACTCTTATTTGTATAGCATTATTGTATATGTTATATTGTATATATAAGCAAATATATAAGACACGAGAGTACCTATTTATTCCTTGTTTGATCCATTGTTTCTCCACATAATTTAGACCTGAAGGGTTTACCTGAAAGTAAACACTTAATTAAGGTGTCTTACAAGCAGTGCAAGAACCTTATCACTTGAAGTAAGCACTATTATTTTCTGTGTGAGACCTTCCTGCATTTCTATGCCTGCTGTTACAGATGTTTTTTCAATATGTTTACCAGAAGATCACTGAGATTATTCAGCAACACCAATTTTGTTGTCACTGCACACAGACATGTGGTATTCTCCAGGGTCCACTCCACCTACCACTGGTATGTGAAGCTCCAGTTGGCATGGCAGAAGCTTCCCTAAATGCTTACAGGTGCTGTGCAAAGCCATCCTCACTGGAGCCTGTCACAGCTGAGCTTATTCACAGCTGATATAGTCTTTCTCCACCACAGATGAATTTCTCTGGATTTTGTTGTTGATGCTGGTGCTGATTTTGCTGTGTGGTTTTATCCCATTTAAAGCCCATATTTGTCTGTGGTTCTTTTCCTAGATAAAGTTCCAAAAAGAAAAAAGCAACTACTTTGAGATGGAGCCCACTCTGTTTGTGAATGTGGGTGCTATCACACACCAGAAGAGGAAGCAGAGCAATTCTTCTGTAAGCATATATCCTATAGCATGCCAGTGTAGCATATTTCTCTGTTCACGTGGATTACAAGTTACATTTCATCCAAATGTTGAAATGTCCCTGGGAGGCACAAATGATTACACCACTTGCTATGCAGACTCTTTAAATTTCTGGTTTGTTATGAGACTAAATTTAATATTTTAGCAGAACTGTTTTCTTACAACAGGAAAAGAATTTTCTGATTTAATACACCAGTAAACCTGAGATATGTTTAAACTGTTTGTAAATTTGGGTTAAAATTCGATTTTTCATGGGGCTCTTCAAATTGCTGCAAAATTCTTCACAGACAGCAAATTCTTCTTTGAGACATTGAGAGAAAAAATTGCTTCCAGTTTTTTTACCTTTTTTGTGAATAACATATTGACCTCTCAGTAAAATTTTGCCATACACATTGATAGTGCCTGTATTTCTCCCTTGGGTCCTTTCAGACTGTGATATGAGGAGCTTCAGCTTCATTGAACATTGCACTAGATATCGAATACTTCTTTTCTCACAGTTTTCTGGGTAATAATTAATCATCATGATCTGATACTTCCAATTCTATCTCTAATATGCTGAGTCCTGGGGAGGAAGGATAAGGGTAAGTGCTCGAGGCTAGGGGGAAACTTTCATTTGCCTTCTATAATGAATGAAAAAGTAAGGTAACTTGTGGTGGTGTATGTTTTGGGTTGGGAATGTTCTGTTCACCCCTATAGTTAAAATGGTATGTACTGTAAAATGTTTACACTCCCGGTCTCGTCAATCCCTCAAACCCCTCCCTTTGTACCAGTTCTTTCTATGCCAATCACCAAGCACCTCCTGGGCTTTCCCCTTTTCCTCAACATTCGTACATGTGACCCTTCCAACTCCACCCCTTGTTACTATTGATTTTCCTGGTGCGTCAATCCCTCCCTGCCTCCTCCTGTCCCAGCTGCCCATTGGCTGACCCCTAGCTTCTCCTACTTTTCCACCCCTGATTAAAAGTTACTGCACAGAGCCCAGAGGTGCTCTTTTGGGTTTGCTTCCCTAAGGCTCTTTTGGGTCTGCTTCTCCTGAGGCTCAATAAAGCTTTGGACTGTGGCACCCCAACTGAGACTCTCCTCGTCCTTGCTTCCCAACTGTGATGATGGACCAGCCCGGCTCTAAGAACGAAATGCTCTAAGGTGCAGCCCTGACTTCCAGCTCTGGGGCTGTTCCCCACCTGACCAGTGACCACTGTCACTGAGGCTAGCCAGGGTGGCGACAGTGGTCCTCGCATCAGTAACTGTTTTCTGATCACAAACATTAGCAGTCTAAGGGTAATCTGTCCATCTAAGACCATAAGGGTAAGCATTTTTTAATTCTAGGTAAAGCTTTGAATCACATTTACACAGGAAAATCTCAAAAAAAGGGAAGTTTTCCTTAAAACCTCACTGCTCTATAAGCATGCAAAGAAATAGCTTGCTAGAGAAGATGCCAATTGTAAATTGGGTTCTATTTCAAAATCATTCTTCAGCGGACATTTTGAGTTATGATAGGATTTCAGAGAAATAATCAAATCAACTCCATATATTTCAACATTAATAGATTTTTTTTTGTTTTCCACAGATAAATAAGAGCTACTGGCTTTACTGCCTATTACTAAATCAACCTGGAAGGACAGGAGTGAGTGATCAGGATTCATCATAGTATTTACCCCAGTAATGCAGTGATTGTAATTGATTGCAACCACAGCAGGACATCACAAGATCCAACTATTAATAGTGAATAAACAGGACCTAATTTTTGTAAGATCACCTTATACATCAACTTGTTTTCTCATCCATCTTCTTGGTGGCATCTTACCCGCAGGGTGCATGAAGAGTTCTCTTCTTGCCTCCTTTTTGCACTATTTTGTTGTTGTTTAATCAATCAAATTTTCTCAAGACATCCTTTCTCCATACCACAAATATGCAGTTTCTTAGAGATAAATTAGTCACAGGAGAAAGATTCCTGTCCAGAGTAGAAATAATAAATTAATAAAAATAGTTATTTAAACTTTAGATGAGGGTAACATAGTTCAGGGAATTCGAAGATCTTTTTTTCATGATATTTGATATTTGCATGAAACATTTTGCATGTTTTAAATACATTTCACATGTATTTAATTTTCTGCCCCATAAAAGAAGGCACAGTGAGGAGAATTAAGGCTGGTTTGCACATTTTTTTTTTAACTTTTTAAAAAGTTTTTTTTCTCTGCGTGTCACTGAATAAAATAATTCCATGGAACACAAAAAAAGGCAATATTCAGTCAGCATAAGAAATAATCTTTCTACATACCAATTTCACTCAGCTAATTTACATAAAGATATAAGAGCACAATTTCTGAATTAAGGAGAAGGAAATCTTCTCTTTGAGGGGAACTGTAAGATACCTCAATTTTCATCTACATTGCTTAATATATTAAATATTTCTAAAATGTAATAAGGCTTCATGAAAGTGTCTCAGTTCTAGAATGTGACAATCCTCTCTCTATATACTTTGATACAAATACAGAGGAGAAAACTAAACAGTGAAGAAGCATTGACATTAAAGTACCACCACTTCTAAGAGTATGTGAGCAACGGGAAAAGCTTGTGCACAGGCACTTCTGCCTTTCACCACAGAAAAGGCCAGATGACTAAGTACCTTTCCAGACTTTATTTTTCTGCTTCTGTGAGTACAGGATAAAAATGCAGCTGTTGCACCTCGCACTTCTGAGCCATAGTATGCAGCCTTTCCCTTGGTGGATTCTTCAATATTTTCCAGTGGAAATGTAGGCTACTTTTCGGTGGGTTTGACTCCTTTTACCTGACAGGCTTATTTTTTCATTCTTCATTTGTGGAGTTCTGCCTCAATGTACTCAGCAAGGCAGCTGGTGATGTAGAGACAGGTTCTGGGTATATATGATGAATTTCCTGTACCCAGGACAAAAACTTCCTTCTATACCTCAGTGTAATTTGTGTGCTAGGCTTTTGCAGAAGCCAGTGTGCTCTAAGCATGGAGATACTCCCTAAAAATGCTGGCTAGCAACTGACTCAAATTAACTATGGCCTCAGAATTTCTCAGCTTGGATATTTGTAGCAAGGTAAAGTTGATCTCTAGGAAGCAGATAGTATTCTGTATGCATCAGAACTAAAAATAAAAATAAAAAAACGTCAACAACAAAAAACCCAAACCAATAAACCAACCAACCAAAACAAACAAACAAACAAACAAAAAACACCAAAAAACAAAACCAAGCTGTTTTTCTTTCTTTTCATATCCACAGGAAATAGACATGCTATTTTTCCCTAACGTGTTGTAATGTGTGATTAGCATGTATTTCTCACTGTATATTATTGTTCTGTTACTTGGTATGTCCCGTTATGATGTGCCCTACCCCTCACCCCAGATGGTTTGTCCCCTCCCTTGTTCTCCCTTCCCATTGGCTGGAGCCTCTATAAGAACCAGGGGCCAGAAATGGGAAGGGCTCTTCCCTGG